>QXTE01000002.1:19314393-19374781 GCA_003942145.1 Platysternon megacephalum | reverse complement strand
CTAAGGGGCCTCAGTTAGAACATTTGATGACTTCTTGGGAAAGGAATGTGCAAATTAGGTGTTCAGTCAGGGGGCACTTAACAGACAAAAGAGCTTGGAAGACTCCAATCCACATTAGAAGTCTACCTGAGGACGTTCAAGGCAGCATGTGGGTAATGGCTGCTACCTGCAGTCCTGAGTCATGCATGGGCATGTGACCTGCCCATGTGATTCCGAATCTCCATTCTGTGACTGGATTCTACAGAGGGTGAGGAGGGGGTCTCCACCCACAAGAGACAGTCTATTTAAACCTGTGGGAGACCCCTCCATTTTGTCTTCAGCTGGCTAAAGAAGGAGCCTCTCCACCCCCCAAAGGTACTTGAAGGAAATTGGAACCAAAGACAGTAACTACAGGGGGTGTGAGTGATTGCTGGACCCAGGCTAAAAGAAGATTAGCCTGTAAAAGAGAACATTTTGGAACTGGTGAGGATCTTATCTGTATTTAGTGCAATTAGACATAGATTTGCGCATTTTATTTTATTTTGCTGGGTAACTTACTTTATTCTGTCTGTTACTACTTGGAATCACTTAAGTCCCAACACAATTCAGGCAATTAACAAATGTAGCCCCAGCATCCCTCACTGTGCCCATGCCCTCTGGCTCTGAGAGCCAGCAGGTATCTCCTTCTCCTGCTGTCATCCTTCAGCCCTCTCCCCAGCTTTCTCTGCCCTTGGCACTCTCTGACTCAGGAAGGTCTGCCAGCTAGCTCCTCCCTCCACTGACGCCTTGATAATTCCTCCCTCTTGCCAGGGAGGACCTGCAGAGACCTCATCCAGTCTCCTGACTCTCACCAGGACCCTGTTTCACTGGGTCGCTCCCTGATCTCTTGTAGACTCCAGGTGCTGCCCCATCCTCTTAACTGGCCAAACTGCGAGCACCTGTGCTGACACAAGGGCACTGGACCTGCTTCATTTACAGGGGTCAACCACTCTATGCCAGGATGCTATTTAACATTTTTATCAATGACCAAGAAGAAAACATACAATCTGTGGACAATATATTACCTCTATATTTGGCACTGGTTGAACACTACTGGGATACTTTGTGTAGTTATGGTGTCCAAAAATTGGAGAAGGTTCAGAGAACAGCCATGAGTGATTACATTATTGTAAAGCATGTTTTATAGTAATCAATTTAAGGAGCTCAGTCTGTCTTAATTTTTCAATGGAAGGTTAAGTCATCAGTGGTAGACTTCATCAGTTTCTAAATACCTATGTGAGTAACAGAAATTTGATAAGAAGGCTCCTCAGTCTAGCAAACAAAGGTATAACAAGATCCAATGGGTAGAAGTTGAAAGTAGACAAATTCAGACTTGAAATAAGGTGCAAATTATTAACAGTGAAGGTAACTAGCCATTGGAACAATTTACCAAGGGTTGTGGTGGATTTGTGAATTTGATATTTTTTTCCTTTGTAAGTGAAGCACTTTGCACTTGCCTTTATTGAATTTCATCTTGTTGAATTCAGACCAATTCTCTAATTTGTCAAGGTTGTTTTGAATTCTAGTCCTGTCTCCCAGTGCTTGCAAACCCTCCCATCTTGGTGTCATCTGTACATTTTATAAGCATTCTGTCCACTCCATTATCCAAGTCATTAATGAAAATATTGAATAGTACCAGACCTAGGACAGAACCCACAAGGCCCTACTAGATAAGCCCTCCCAATATGACTGAGAACCATTCCTAACTACTATGGTCTTTCAACCAGTTGTATGCCCACCTTATAGTAATTTTATCTAGAGCTCATTTCCCTAGTTTGCCCGTGAGAATGTCACGTGGGACTGTGTCAAAAGCCTAACCACAACCAAGATATATCACATCTGCTGCTTCCCCAGTAACCAATAGACCCATAACCCTGTCAAAGAAGAAGCCACCGCTTCCTGCAGCTCCCATTAGCCAGGAACAGCGAACCATGGCCACTGGGAGCTGCGAGTGGCCGTACCTGCGCACGCTAAGGTAAACAAAGCGTCTCGTGGCCTGCCAGGGGCTTACCCTGAACAAGCCACGAACCAAGTTTGGGGACTCCTGCCTTAGCATAATGAAATCTGTCACTTCATGATCACTTTCTCTCAAATTGCCTTCCACTTTCAGATTTGCTACCAACTCCTCCCTGTTGGTCAGAATCAAGTCTAAAATGGCCACACTTCTGGTTTCTTCCTCCACTTTCTGGAAGAAAAAGTTGTCCCCAGTACATTCCAAGACCTGAATGGAAATTGTGTTCTGCTGTATTACTTTAACTACCCAGATATCTGTTGGAAAAGTCCCTGATTACTACTAGGTCTTGTGTTTTGGATATTTCTGTTATTTGTTCTAGAAATGCTTCTTCCTCTTTTGGTGGTCTAAAGTAGACCCTACCATAATGCCACCCATATTTTTTATTTTACCCCTTTTTGCTTTATGCAGAGACTTTCAACTGGTCTGCCTCCCTCCTCCTCATGCACCTCAGAACAAGTTTGTATATATTTGATGTATAATGCAACAACTTCTCTTTTTACCCTACCTGTCCTTCCTGAATAAGCTATGCCCCTCTATGCCAATTTTCCAGTCATGAGACTTATCCCACCAAGTCTCTGTGATGCCAATTAAGTCATAATTTAGTTTATGTACTAGTACTTTCAGTTCCTCTGGTCAATCCCCATAATCCCCTTGCATTTGTGTATAGATAGCTAAAATGTTGAGCACATTCCACCACTGATTGTTGCTCCTATGATCCTATTGTAATTTTCCATGTCCCCCCAACATGTAACCCTCTGTTAAGGTCATCTTTTTTTTTTTAATACTTACCTGTGGGCTTTTGTCACCTGCCCGGCTGCCCCCTTTGAACCTAGTTTGAAGCCCTCCTCACTAGATTGGTGAGTTAGTGCATGAAAATGCTCTTCCCCTTCCTGGTCAGGTGGACCCCATCTCTTTCCAGCAGATCCTCTTCCTGTTTGGTGGAACTTCTTCCTGGAACAGCATCCCATGATGAAGAAAGCCAAAGCACTTCCATCGACACCAACTGCACAGCCATGCATTCATCTCCAAGATGTAGGTGTCCCTGCCTGGGCCCTGACCTTCAATGGGGAGGATGGACGAGAACACAACATGCACCCCTGACCCCTTCACCCAGCTCCCAGAGTTCTGTAGTCATTTCTGATCTGCTTAGGGTCAGACCTGGCAGTATCATTAGTGTCCATGTGGATGAGCAGCATGGGATGTTGGTCAGAGGTATGGATGAGCTGCGGCAACCTTTCTGTAATATCTCAGACGTGGGTTCCAGGCAAGCATCTTACCTCCAGTGTATTGAACAATTTCCTTTCAGAGAAAGCAGAGCAGATAAAGTCTAGACCTCCATGACCTCTGAAAACAGCCATCTCGCTGCCTGTGAGCAGAAGTTATTGCTAGGAGATGTTCACACTCTATGGAAAGAATAGAGTTCATGGCTTAGCTCCCAGAACTTTAGTGGCCTGCATTAGGACAAAGTGCTGCTGGGTCATGGGACGTGCTGTATTAGGAGTGGAAAGCCTATTGAACTAATGCTTTTGTGTCCCTTGAACCATTACAGCTGTCTGTTTCCAAACGTTTATTGTGTAGTCTATAAATATTAATCTTTTAAAATATCTGATCTGCGGTTTTCAGCCACTTGCACTAGTGCAGTGAGGAAATAATATTTGCTTTGGTGCCACCTAGTGTAAATGTGTTTCCACAATTCTGAATCCTTTCCAATCCTTTCCTTTTTGCAATACCTTTCTCATGAAAGAATCTCAGACTTCTTACAGCTCTGTTTCACAAGATAAAGCACAATAAAATCACTGGAGCTTTCTCCCAAACCACCTGCAATGGATGCATTAATATTCATTTTCCCTTCAGTGTTTCTGTTGTAAATTCTTTACTGGGTGAAACCTTTAAGCTGTTTATGCTTACACAAGGGCGCATAGCACAGTGGAACTGATGCATTTTTGCTGAATTGACAGAGACAAAGCAACAGAGAATCCATGTGCTATTGCCACCACCACTGCACACTGGAGATGGGCATCCGTTGATGTTTGTAGCAGATTCATAGATTCTAAGGCTAAAAGGAACCATTGTGATTATCTAGTTTGACCTCCTGTATAGCACAAGCCATAGAACTTCCCCAAACTAATTTCTAGAACATATCTTTTAGAAAAAAAAAATCCCATCTTGATTTAAAAATGGTCAGTGAAGGAGAATCTACCAGGAGTCTTGGTAAATTGTTCCAAAGATTAATTACTTTCTTCATTAAAAATGTACACCATATTTCCAGTCTGAATTTGTCTAGCTTCGAATTCCAACAATTGGATCATGTTATACCTCTCTCTGGTAGATTGAAGAGCTCATTATTAAATATTTGTTTCTCATGTAGCTACTTACAGACAGTGATCGAATCACCCCTTAACCTTTTCTTTGTTAAGCTAAATAGATTGAGCTCCTGAAGTTTATTGCTATATGCAGGGCCGGCTCCAGGCACCAGCTTAACAAGCAGGTGCTTGGGGCGGCCACTCGGGAGAGGGGCGGCACGTCCAGGTATTCGGCGGCAATTTGGCGGAGGGTCCCTCACTCCCGCTAGGAGCGAAGGACCTCCCGCCGAATTGCTGCCGCAGATTGCGATCGCGATCGCGGCTTTTTTTTTTTTTTTTTGGCCTGCCTGGGGCGGCAAAAACCCTGGAGCCGGCCCTGGCTATATGGCAGGTTTTCTCATCCTTTAATCATTCTCATGGTGCTTCTCTGAACCCTCTCTAATTTATCAACAACCTTTCTGAACTGTGAATAGCAGAACTGGACACACAATTCCACTAGTGGTCACTCCAGTACCAAATACAGAGGAAATATAACCTCCCTAATCCTACCCAATATTACTCTGCTTATACATCCCAGGATGGCATGAGCTCTTTTGGCCACAGCATTACACTTTATGTGTAATGAACTTATCTTATGCTGATTATCCACCATGACCCATAAATCTTTTTCAATCACTGCTTCCCAGGAGAGATTCCCCCATCCTGTAAAAATGGCCTACATTCTTTTTTCCCAGATGTATGAATTTACATTTAGCGATATTAAAACACACACTGTTTGCTTGCGCCAAATTTACCAAGTGATCTAGATAGTTCTGAATCAGGGACCTGTCCTCTTCATTATTTGCCACTCTTCTAATTTTTGTGTCATCTGCAAACTTCATCAGTGATGATTTTATTTTTGATTCCAGGTTATTGATAAGGATGTTAAATAGTGTAGGGCCAAGAACCCATATCTGCAGGACTCCACTGGAAACAGACCTGATCAGGGATGATTCCCCATTTACAGTTACATTTTGAGATCTATCACTTAGCTAGTTTATAGTCTGTTTAACGTGTGCCATGTTAATTTTATATACCTCTAGTTTTTTAATCAAAATATCATAGCCATCAAGTCCCAGGATATTATATCCCCACTAGTACCTTTATCAACCAAACTTGTAATCTCATCAGAAAAAAATATCAGTTAGTGTGACAGGATCTATTTTCTGTAAACCCATGTTGATTTGCATTAATCACATTACCCTCCTTTAGTTCATTATTAATCAAGTCCCATATCAGCTGCTACATTGTCTTGCCTGGGATCAATGTCAGACTGTCATCCTGTTTACCGTTTTTAAAAATTGGCACAACATGAGTTTTCTTCCAGTTTTCTGGAACTTCTCCAGTGTTCTAAGACTTATTGAAAATCAACTTGCGCGGTCCAGCGAGCTCCTCAGTCAGCCCAGGTATGAAGAGGGATGAGGGAGTAAATTTGTCACCTCCCAAAAAAGTATGGTCAGAGGGCCTCTGGGCCACATGTATCCCATGGCCACAGTTACATTAGATAGGATTTTAAAAACTGAGGAATAAAAACCCTTATGCTGCAAGGCATAGGCCAACCTTCTGAGCTGCTGTTAAGGAGATTTGTATCCCTCAGCCTGCTCAAGCTGTTTACGCTGTAGTCCAGAGTGGGCCTGGTTTAGTTATGTCAAGGGGGTAGAAGGCACAAAGAGCTTTCCCCCCTGATCAAGTCAAGCCACAGTATGGCTGGGGATCCCCCAGTAAAAATGGTCTTGATAAAGGAGTTCCCTGTCTGCCCTTTTGAGGGTGATAGTCTTGCTGCTGCAACATGGAGTCCTGTGCAGCACAGTCTTTCTGCCTCCTTAAGCAGGGCTATTCTTTCAAGGCATAAGCTTTCAGTAACTCCCATTTTTTTCTTTTGTACAAGTGATCGGTCAATCTTCAGCTCACCCTCTTGGTGGATGTAAAAACAGTCCAGTCCCCAAAAAGGATCAAACATATGCCATGCCTTACAACTTTATTTTGTATAGCATCTTTCGTACACACTGTATCTCCAAGTGCTTTACAAGGTTGAACACTGAACAGTAATAGAGAGAAAATAATAGCAGGAACGGAGAGTGATAACGAAGAAGGTGCCTGGAAGTGGCATGTAGTGTATAATGTACAGCAGAGTGCACTGTTAATACAGTTTTTGTTCGGTTCTGACTTCTTCCCAAGAGCTAATATTTGGCAGGGGTAGTGATGGGCAAATAGGCTCGGAGAAAGTAAAAACCAGCTGGATCAATTCCTTATACCTTGAATTAGCCCTAAACCCAGTCAGGGCACATGGGACCCAGCAAACTCTGCTGAACTGTATCTTTCAATTTAAAGATACTGTTGGGGTTTAGCTGCAGTTTTCACCCCAGGATCCCCTTTAGAACTGTAAAATCTCAGTGTGTGCAAGATTCCCCTGTCTCCTTCCCGAGAGGTCCGCAGCTCCAGCAGGAAAAGAGAGCAGGATCCTCACATGCTGCAGGGTTTTACGGTCCCACAGTGCAGTCTGGGGCTGGCTCAGGTTTGGGGATGCCCTAGAGTATTGCTAAATTTTCAAAGACAGTTCAGTGGCGCCAGTAGAAGGAGTGCTGGCTCCTGTGGGCTTCTGCCTGCTTTGTCGGAATGGGGAGTCACCATGCAGATGCTGCCTTCCCACACGAGGGGAGCAGATTGCCTGGTCATCTTCTAGAAAGGACTTTTGCTCAGAGGTTGTGGAGAAGGGGAAGGAAACATTTTACTACAAATGGATGCTCTTGCCTTATCTACCTGCTGCGGTGCACCGATGACACCCAAGCTGACCTAAATCTATTGCCTACAGTATTGGTTATATGCTGCTTTTGTCCTCTATCTACTCCTCCTAGATATATATATAATATAATAAAACACGCACACATACTATACCCACATAACTACTTGGGTGTTTGTGTTATACCTAATTAGAGCTGGATGGCAAATGGTTTTCCTGTCCCATTGTTTTTGAGATTTCAAAAAATTTTTCCTGTACTGTATTGGGATGAATTTGAGAGCTTTGGACATTATTTTACAAAAAGAGAGCAGTGTGAACCCAGCAGAGCCCGTAGCCTGGTGGTCAGGGAATCCTTGCTCTGCCTGATCTAGGGCAGGGACTTGAACCCAGATCAGTACTCTAACCACTGGGCTGTTGGCCGTTCTACACTGGTCTCTCTCAGACACTGACTATTAGACTGGGTCAATCGCTATGCAATAACTATGTAAACCTCTTTGCTCCCAGTAAAAATTAATTAACAGAAAATATGATTTTTTACATGACTTAAAATATTAATTTTTATTTCTCTAGGTTTTCATGTTTAGTTCAAAGGGTGGCTATATAGAAGCAGTGCTAGGTCAAATTCAATCACTTCTGTAAATCCATTCAGTAGTTATTCCAAAAATGAATTTATCCTATTATGCTCTAACAAGTAAATAAATAAAACTATTTTTAGGTAGCAGGGGGGGAAATAAAGTAAGGAAACATAATCAAGTCCATCTCCTCAGCCCCACATCGGTTTGTGCAGTCAGCTGAGAGGAGGGACAAAAAAAGGAGACTTAAGCGGAGAATGAATAATATGAATTTAACAGTTTAATAAATGCCATCATTTGCACATTTAACTTTAAACAATTAAATTCCATCCCTACCCACAGACCCTGACTTTGGCTGCATGTGAAATTTTCAAATCTAAAGAAAAGGAAACATCTGGTGCATCATCTGGCCAAATAGCCCTTATGTATCACACTGCAATAAGTCATGACAATACATTTGATGTTTTTATTGCAGATATGAATAATGTATATTGCTTTGTATATAGATTTGTCATTATAATTTTTCCTGCTGTAACTAATCCACAAATCATGCTGCAGAAATATATGGATGACTGAATTAGTTGGGGTTCCCCACTAATAGGTTGACATTTGAATACCAGAGTTGAAGATGGCTTGTGTGTAGGAAGTATGGTAGCTAAGTTACTAAATGTGTACCTAGCAAGACAAATATGGATGCATCCCTAATTTTTGTGTGTGCATATATTCTGTAGTCTTTATATGGGAATTTTATCACTGTTACATCTCAATTAACGTGATATCTACTGCATTCGTTATAATTTTTTTGAGCAGCATTCTCTCTCTAGAAGGGCCAGCTTTTTCCCTCAGTGTGGCCTAATGGATAAAGCACTGAATTGGGAGTCAAGAGAGCTGGGTTCTATTCCTGATTTTACCCCTGGTCTGCTGGCTGACCCTGGGAGAGTCACATCCCTGCTCTATGCCTCAGTTTCCCTATCTGTAAAATGGGGATTGTGATACTGACCTCCATTGAAAAATATTTTGAGATCGACTGATGAAAAGCTCTATGGAAGAGCTTGGTAGTACTATTATTATATGTGTGCAATCCCATTGACTTTAGGGGGCTTTATGGGTGTAAATGAAGGCAGAATTAGCCCTCTGTGTCTTTTTGGCCCTACATTCTGTAATGACACCTGTGCATATGGGATGAGATTGTGATTGCTTTAGGCATATGTGCTTCTTTCCTTGGAGTGCACAAGGAAAACAAGATCCAGCCCCTTTATAAGTAATTCTATTGGGACAAAGGAACAGCTAAATTCTTCCCCACAACAAATAGACTAGACTCCACCCCTTCTGCAGAGTTCTTGGAAACCACTTACCCAAGTTTGAGCCAGGGAGTGATGAAAGGCTGGTATTGCAAGTGTAGTAGAGGTTGTGGTGGTTGTCTGAGGAACGTGGTAATTGTGTTAGTAGTGACATGTCTCTCTGGAAGGAGTAGAGATTAGGTGGGTTCATGTTCTATCTGTCTTTTTGCTTTTGAAGCTTTGTGTCATGTATGTTACATGTACAGCAACCTAAATTGAGCCACCGTAAAGATTTTGTATGTGAGTTTCACATTGATTTTTAGTTCCAGAAAAAATCTCTTTTGTACGGCGTCTATCACAATAGGATCCTGGTCCAGGACTAGTGCTCCTAAGCCCTATGGTAATACAAATACTAAATAAACAATAACACAGCAGTGGTTCCTCCTTTTATGAACTACAGTATCTTATCTACACTAGAAAGTTGTACTGCTCTAACCACACTCATATAGTTAATGCAATACACCCTCACGAGTGTGGATGCATTTACACTGGTATGAATGGGCTTATATGGGTATAGCCTGTTCCCATATGGGATTGGGAATAAACTATACTGGTACAAGGCAGATTTTTACCAGTGTAACTGTGCCCATGCTAGTGGTTGTACTGGTATAACTATTTCAAGTTTTAAAAAAAAATTATACCTCTGGCAAAACTATTTATAGGCATACAAAAATTGTGTGTCAGGCTTTTGGGAAGGTGCTTTCCATCTGAACTGCCTGGGCACTTTCCCAAAAATCCCAATCTTTGTCAGAGAAGTCACTGGTATCTGGCAAATAAAACACTTTCCCCCTGGCCATAAGAGCCAGAAACATAATTTGGGGTTAAATGAAAACTTAGGTTCTGGAGCATCCATTCAACATTAAAAATATTTTACGATTACCACTGCAGCAGCCACGTGTTACCAAGCAACTGTCTTGCCCAAAAGATATAGTTAACTTTTAAACCAGCACCATATTCATGGTTTCACTAACTTTTTAATATTTTTTTTGCAAGTGAAATGCATTTTATGGGATTATCTATAATTATTAGCCAAAAAGCTCAGAAAACAGCCACATTCACCCCATATTTATAAGTTTTGCAGAAGTTTGTCAGATCAAGACAGCTAAAGTAAACATGACAAATGTAATTTTGTAGTTCTTAATACCGTTAATCCTTAAAGCATGGAACCAGGAAACCCTTATTCGTAGTGGTATTTGAAACCTGTAAGCAATATCGTGTTTCTAATGCTGATTTTCTTTTTATTTCACAAAGAAAACAGTATCAAGGCCCTTTTTCCTGGAATATTACTTGAGGCTATTCAGAAAAAAAAAATACAACAGGAAATTTGGCTCTTTAGACCTAATAATGGTCTCCTTATTGAACAGAGACTTGCTTTTTTGTTAAACAGATTTTCTTATGAAAGGGTTAGAAGTGAATAAACGACAAGTTCAGGCTCATCTGATTTCTTTTGATTTATGCTGACCTTGAGAGAGAGAGCGAGGTCATGCTGTTGGCAGGCAATAAGAACTAATCTGTTACTAAATGAGTAATTAAAAGTGAGGCCTTATATATTTTTGTAGTGAGTTGACAGCATTTTCCATCCCTATGTCATACTGTTGCTCTAATCAACATGGTCATGGTATTTAACGCCAAATGACAAGTTTATAAGAAGTCAGATGACAAACCCTGAAATGTGCTGTTCTTTCATCAGATGAATAGTCTGACTATATTGTCAATGGGGGAAAGACTTCAATAAAAATTGTCAGTTTGATGTGTACAGTTAAGAATACTAAACTTTTCTAATGAATTCGAGGAGATACAGTTGGTAAAAAAGTAGAGCAGTGCTTAGTACAGATTCAGAGTTTTGGCAGACAAACCTTTGTGGGCTTCTGTTGTTTAACTATTATGACTTCTGAGTGCTTGATTCTGACATTTGATGTGACAGTATCATCTGACTTCTAATAAAGTTGTTCTTTTCTGTAGCGCCAAATATCCTGTAAAATAGCACAGTTTTCAAGACATGCTGGCAGCTTGGTGCCTGAGATCAGAATCATGCCCCGTGTTTGATTCAGGGTTTCAATCCTGCAAGGTACGGAAGTGACAACTCTGACCCCAGTCCAGCAAAGGTCTTAAGCAGCCGCTTAACTTTAAGCATGTGAGTAGCAGTAGCGGCGCCAGCTTCGCCGGCGCCCTAGGCGGCGGCAGGTTCCGCCCCCGAAATCCCGCCCCCAACAGCGGCGGCGGAAGGCCCCGCCCCCAAATTTCTACGGGCGGCGGGGGCGCCGGCGCCCCCAAAAGAGCAGCGCCCTAGGCGACCGCCTAGGTCGCCTAATGGGAGCGCCGGCCCTGGTGAGTAGTCTGACTTCAAAAGCACTATTTGCATGTTGAAAGCTAAGCATGTGCTTAAATGCATTTCTAACTAAGGGCCAGGTTGCTCACTCAGCCCCTTGCAGGGTTAATCCCCAAAAGCACAGGCTTTTCTGTAAAATAGCTCCCAAATATAATGTGGACTATAAGATTTGAAAACACTGCAGGAAATAAGTTAGCATGCAAAGTCACACCTCCTATATGTGGATGTTGGCACACACTCTTCAAGATGGAGAAGGGAGACAAAGATACCCAGGGGTGATCTGTCTCAGAAAGAACGATAAAATTATTCCAGCTCTTAGCTCATAGAGACAAACATTTTGTCTCCTCCTGTCAGGCAGCTCTCCTCTCTTAGCAGAGAAACCACTGTGAGGAAAGACTTCAGAAGGGATATAGATTAAACTGAGAAACCTGTGAGCATCACTGTCACATCTGGAATGTCCTCCCCCTGTCCATCAAAGAAATAACACAATTATTTTCACAAATGTCCCTTGTGGTTTGAAAAATATAAACTGGGACACTGCTGCCTTGATTCTTTTTTATTTGATTTTACTCCCAGGGGTCTCTAGATACAGTGCCTCCATCTAGATTTCTAGACATCTGCTGTGCTACAAACCATTCTCTCAGCCAAAAGTGCCTACAAACCACTCCTTCTGTTATCCATTGTTTGTTCTTTATGGCACATAAGTTTCAGTAGCTGTGATCAAATCTACAAATACATGTGATGGCAATGTGGCAGGGATTACTATCAGGAAGAAGATACCTTCTATCTTCTGCAAAAAGGTGACAGCACAATCCCCTACCTATGCGTGTGTTTGCTTGGCACCTAAGCTATCATGAAACAGTCTGGAACTATTTGGGAATGGGCAATTCTGCCTAACAGATGGCCATGTGTAAAGGCAGGCAAGAGACCATGTATAAGCATCACATGTTTGTTGGGGTCATGAGTCCTAGCCAGAAATGTCTAAATGGACTCTGCCCTGAGCCTTCTGATCTATGACTAGCAGATATGTCCTTTCTAATTCAACTTTGGAAAAATTAACTTCCAAAATGTTTTTTTAAAAAAAGTGTCTGCAGCTCTTTGAGAAGGGATTTTGTCTTTGGTTTTAGGGTGGTTATGTTATATTATTTATTTATTTATTGTGCTCAAGAGAAAGACATAGCAATGTGGCGCATGGGGCTTGAAAAAGGTGTTCTATTAGAACGGCCATCCCCTTTTGCATTTCCTAGTGAGACACCTGGACCCCAGCCAGCTTTCCGCAGAATAGGTTGGCAGGGTACTGGGACAGGTTACGCAGCTGTCTGCTGCCTTCCATGGACTCCTGCATGCATAATGTTCCTGCTGGATAAAGCCATTAGAGTCCAAATTACAGAAAACACAGGGTTTTGTTTCATAGCTTTTATTTGTTGTTCCATTTCCTGTTTCATTCCTACTTAACCTCTGCTCTCTCTAGTTCAAAAATAGTATCCATGTGAATTTGGAAATGAACTTCATATGGATGAGAATGAGTTGTAAAATGTAATATGTACTCTATCTTATATTGTGTATTTCTTTAAAACAATAACCCCTAATTATGGTTTACTAAATTGGAGGATTTTATTCATCTAGGGTTCTTTAATAATAGTTCACTCCCCCCTCTCCAATATCTTCTCATGTACAGATTTCTCCTTCTGAGTGCATCAAGAGTCAAGTTTTTAAGCTCTTTGGGGTCAGGGATTGTCTTTTCAGTATGTGTGCATACAGGGCCTAACACGTTGGTGCCTGGTCCCTGATTGGGGCTGCTGGGCACTACTGCAGTGCAAATAAATATACTGTTTAGATGGCCCACCTACAGTGACAAAGGTCATCATGAGCTAGGACACCCCTTAAGGAGGTAGGAAAAGTGTCTTTCAAAAGCTGAGGTATTTGAGGGAAATAAGTGAAAGGAGGATCCTGGCTTGGTGAATCTCTTTAACTTTGGCCCCAGGTTTTTAAAGGCATTTAGGTGCCTAACTCCCACTGAAACCAGTGGGAGTTAAATGACTAAATGTCTTTAAAAATCTGGCCATTTCTTCCCTATTCGGTCACCCTCAGAACAGCTAGGTATAGAAAGCAGTGCCTGAAACAGTGGTGGTGAGCATACAGACGAGGAAGCACACTGGTTGCAGCTTTGCTTCATGAGTTGCGTTTCCTTAGGGCACTCTTTTCTGCAATGTCACATCAAATGCATTTGTCAATAGAAAGCTACAGTTTTGTGGATCTGGCTGTTTAGGAACATAGGAATTGCCATAATGGATCCTGACTTCTGGTAATAGATTGGCCTAAGTCCTGAAGCATGAGGTTTAATATCCATTCCAAACATTTTTGCTGGCATTAATTATAATTGGATATTCTTGATAGCCATATAAATGTCCAATCCCTGTTTTAAATTCTGCTAAGGTCTTGGCAATGAGTTCCAGTCTAATTGCACATTGTATGAAAAAGTATTTCCTTGTATCAGTTTTGGATTGTATACCTTTCAATTTTCATTGAAAGTCAACTTGTTCTTGTGTTATGAGACAGAACAGAAGTTCCCTATCTTATCTATACCATTCATTATTTTATATACTTTTATCATGTCCCCTCTTATTCATCTCCTTTCTAAAATAATCCCAATCTCTTCAATTTATCTTCCGATGTCCTTGATCTTTCTTATCACCCTTCTTTGAACCCTTCTAGTTTGCAATATACTTTTTGAGATGGGAGTGATTAGGTAAGTGGCTGGACCACTGGGCTATAGGCTATTCTGGGGTGGGTCTCTCTCAAGTGCTCCTGTTCCACTTTGTATAAAATACTTGAGTAGTCATTGAACCAGAGAGCATAAGACTCTGTAGCCTAGTGGTTAGGGCCCTTACCTGGGAAAGGGGAGACTCAAGTTCGTGTCTATGTGCAGTGGCTGTTTAATTATTGATACAAAATGGAACAGCTTTAGCAGGAGAGCCTGAGAGCCAGTGGTTAGGACAATCTTCTACAGTGTGAGAGACCCAAGTTCAAATCCTTTCTCCCCATCAGTGAGAGGGTGGAATTGACCCTAGGTCTCACAAATGAGTGTCTTAGCTCAGTGGTTAACAACTATAAAGGAACCACGCCCAACTTCTCTTCCCTCCCACATTTTGTGAACCTAGCCTTTCATTTCCTTGGCTTTTATATTTAAAATATATTAAAAAGGTTTTGTTGTGGATTGAACAAAATGTATTTTTTTTCAACCTTTTTGATATGCCAACATTTTTAGTTTCCATTTGACCCACACTGATTTTCTTTCTATTTTTCAGAACTGCCAGTGAACCAAAAATCAATTATTCACCCAGTGTTACATTCAAGCCACCCATAAGAATTTTATTTTTAACTTTGTGGTTTTTCTATCCTTATTTTATGGAAATCTTCTTGAATTCACTCCTGTATGTTACTTAGGCTATTCTTCATGTAGTCTTATTTTCTTATGTTCTCTAGATTAGCAGTTAGGCTCAGATTTTTAAAGGTATTTGGGCACTGCTGCACTCAGTATTGAAATGTCTAATTTATTTAGGAGCCCAAATCTCAATTTCAAAAGGAATTTTGGCAGTCAAGAGCCACAATCCCATTGACAGTCAGTTGCTAACAGCACACTAAGTGAGTTTTATAACATGGGCCAGTGCCATTTTCATTTGGAGTGAAGTCCTACCCCCCAACAAGACTGTGACTAGAAGGTGATGGCCCATTGCACTACATCTGGTATTTCCTAGGAATGTTCTTCAGAATGTTATAACAATTGAACAGGTTTGCATTTGTTCTTGATTATTACATAATTTCCTCCTCTACACCATGTATCATTAGAGAGCCTATTCTATCAGCTCAGCTATAAGCAGGAAGGACTAGAAATGTTGTGACAGAAAAGATTGTGTTATTTGTGATGTTTCCATACAAGTTCTTCCCCCTTGTGTGGCTTAAGACTTTTAGACATTTAAATGAACTGCTGGATCTTTTGATATTCAGCCAACAATTAGTTCCCCGATGATCAATTAAAATGGTTGGCAGTAGCATTAAGATTAAATCTTACCACCCATAGACTTAGGGACAAGATTCAAGTTCTGAACATCTGTGCCTATCTGTGGTTGGCCACTGAACTTTTCCAATACTCTAATATAGAGCAATGGCTAGAATTTTCTTTTTTGGAGGGGTTATAAAGTATTTGGATGAGTCTCTGTTTAATTTTTGGAAGGTTTGCCTCTGGTTTTCTTTAAGAATTTTTTTTTGTTTAGAAATTCCTTTATGACAGCCTGGCATTCTTTATGACTAAAGCCAAAAGAGCTATTGAGATTGTTTCCAGAATTTACTAATCTATTCTGAAGCAATTTCTTTCCAAAAGGTAAAAGAGACTTCAAGTTATTCCAACAGGAAGAAGGTAGCTGAGATCTGGAAGCCATGTCTGGAACATTCTGCAAGAAAAATAGGCACTGGTAACTGTATGTCTTAAATGAGTAATTTGTTTTGGAGAAAGGCTTTTGAGATTGATGTTTTTGAGATATGAACCTGAAATGACTGTTTCCTCTGAGTAATAGTGGAAGTTGTTCTGTCTAGGCAGAGGAATTGCTAGTATTCTAGTTTTACATTGTGGAAAGGATCATGACAAGTGTAAGAAATGGAATATCTTGCAAGATTTTCAATTTGCTTGGCATGTGAGACAGCACCATTGCCAAAAAGATTTTTCCCATTAAGTTAATTTGGAAAATATATCCACATCATATTGGTGGTCCTGTTCTATTTTTTTTCACCACCTATTCTGCTGAGATTCCTATATTTGTGTTTATATTATCTGCATCCCACTTATTGTATCCCAGGAAATGTAAAAATTCAAGACAATGCCTTAACCACATAATTCCTTTCAAGCCTTCATTGCTACAGAATAGGTTACTGGTTGTCTTCACTAGCTATTTCATTTTGCACCGAATATGGGATTTCTCTGCTTAACGTGTTGGGTCTTGAGAGAGTGCATTGATTTATTACTTGTTTACACATAGTTACACCCATATTAGAGAATGTGGACAGAGCCCTTTCTGGAGCAGTGGAAACGGCATCACAAATAGGAGTATCAGCAACATCAGTTTGTGGGATAACACTTTCAAGACCAGCAAAGGAACAAAACTGAGGGAGCTGATAAGATGTGGGTAAGTCTTTGTTATCCTCATTTTACAGATGGGGAAACTGAAGCACAAAGCAATATAGTGTTTTACCCCAGGTCGTGGAAGAATTCAGTGGCAGAGCCAAGAATAAAATCAATGTCTTCTAACTCCGGGTTCTGTGCTTTTACCATATCATTGTCCCTTTATTTTCTTTACTTTGTGAGGAATGGAGAATGCTAAGGTAAAAATGCCCACTTCCCTGTAAACTGCCTTTCATACTGGACCCTGCTTTGTAAAAACATTGTTAGAGCTGGTTGGAAAAAAGATGGGTACATTTCTTGAAAATCTCATCAAAAATCCTCCCCTGCCTCCAGTCCATCTCTAATCATCGCACAGTTCAGGAGGTTATTTATACATCAATGAATAAGAAGCAAACTTTTAACTGCCTCGAATTAACTTGGCAACTCAATCTTTTATAATAAAAACAAAGTATTTCTCTGTCCGGGGCTGAAATCCACCCTAAATTTTGCATTCTGGCAAACCCTGCAGTGACAGCAATTTTTGGCTCTCTTGGTAATGATGACTATGCACTCACATATAAAAGTAAATCTGTGGCTGTGAAACTACATTCTAATGACCAGGGACTTCAGCGGATGGGAACTGTGCAGTTAATTTCAAACTTTGTGCTGCAGATGTTAATCAGTCGGTATCCACTTTAAACATCCTGAGAGAGAATGAACTATTCCAAAACTGAATAATCATCTGTCCTTTTAATTATTTGCTTAGTTTCCCATCTTAAGTTCATACAATATATTTCTGAAAAGGAGGAGGATGGGAATTTGGCAGTATCACGTCATCTAGCCTGTTGGCCTCAGTTTTTAGTTTACTGTATGTCTCACAGCTCATTTAGTAGGGTGTTACCCTGACAATACTTAAGTGGCAGGCAGAGGTGAATACAGATGAACTGCAGAGCTATTGGTGTTTTTTGTGTTTTCCTAATTTTAAATATGGTCTTAATAATTGTGATCAGTGTAGACAGTGCAATTTAGTTAGTTCAATTTAGTTAGTTCCTCTCGTTCACTGGATGGCAGTCAGAGATATGAATGCCAAGCTTAGTTGTGGAAGATTTTTTCCAGCAGCAGCATGTGGCTCTCTTTGGCAGACTCCTCCCAACCATTTTGCTGGCAGCTGCTAAGTAGCCTCTGGATCTGTTATGTGGGAAGACTACTGAGGGGCTTCTGATCTACATATTTCTCTGGAAACAATTTTAGTGAGCTACCTTTTGATTCTGCAAATGTTCATTTGTTCTGTATTTATCCATTTGGTTCCAAACCCCACATAAGTCTGTGACTGCATACAGATCCTTTTATAGCTGAAAGGGCAATTTTATGGACTAGAATTCCATGCTGATATTTCTTTGCCCCACCCAGTACATTTCTCACATGTACATCATCTTTTCTCTGAGAATCAGAAAGTAGTTTCCCTCCTCACTGGAATAAATCATACACAACATAATCTAATTATGGGTTAGATTCTGGTTGCTCTGTGCACCAGATTAAGGCTGCAGAATGCCCCTTTTCCATCCACTGAGACCATGTGGGAAGCAACCAGAAATGAGGGGCAACCAGACAGGTTGAGGGAATGACCAGGGCTCTTCTCTCTCCCATGCCAGTTCTGAGCTGAGCACCCATGATGACACTGCACCTTTTTAAAGTTGTACTAGTGATTGCATTTGAGTACACTTCCTCCAGCACCCTGGAGGTGTCCTGTCTCTGTCTGCCTTCTCCACAATGCAGAACACCTCTAACCCTTACTGTCCAAGCACATCCACTTCTTTGAAGGGCTGCTGCCAATGAAGTAGGTATGTAAGTATATCTCCTATTTCCTCTTGGCAACCAGATGCTTTACACGCAGTGCCTGTATTTATACTTAAACGAGAAATTCTGTCCAAAGATCTCAAAGTGCTTTAGAAACACAAGTGAATTAAACCTCAAAAAATCCTTGTGATTTAGGGAATTATCCCAGTTTTACATATGAGGAATCTGAGATGCTGTGAAGGCAAGAAGTCCATATGGAGCCAGGAACAGAATCTGACACTTTGAGAATAAACATCTCACTGTACGTTGCATTGTACACATACCTATCCCTGCAACTTGCTGTCACTCTCCATTTTAGAATAGGTGCATTGGAATGCCTAGTAGTAGACTTCATATTGTGTTTATTGACCATAGCATTGTGGAGAAACTTACTGCCATCAGCACACAGCCTCATTGTGACTTCATCTGTTTACCAACTGGCATATTTGGTGCTATTTGTGTAGTCTTGATTCAATGACATTCAATAGTTCCTCTATGGACAATAAAGAGCTCCTAAAAGTGCTTAAAATCATCATCTAAGATATGAACTCACCAGACGTGGTCTCAACAATGACCTTTGATAGACACCTTGGGCCACATTTTGCACTGAGTTACATTCGTGCAGCCCCTTTGAAGTCAAAGGGGATGCATGGTTGTAACTGAGAGCAGAATTTGATCCCAAACACTTTGTTGTTTGATTTGAAATTTTATACTTCCCAAGTGCAAGGTGTGAGTAGGGTTTTCTACCATCTCGCTCCTTTGTCAATGTATGGAAAAGTACGGCATAGGTCGTGTCGTCCAAAGTACATAACTCATTCTCAAAGTACTAAGGAAAAATAGGGTTTCTTTAACATACTGGCACCATGTCAGAAATTGCTGTACCTCTGAGACAAATGCATTGTCAAGGTCTGAGTGAAGCTGCCTAATGCCACCCAGGAATTATTGCTATTCACATATTCCTGAGGCAGGCTTTCTATGTTAACATGATGAAAATATCTGGAGTTTTACTGTTTTTGTGTGTGTGTGTGGCTTCTAATGAGTTTCAGACACGTAGGCACCAAAGAGCAAACTTGCTGTGTCTTCCATCTGCCAAGATATGGGAGTTCTTATCAATAGCCTGCTGTAGAAGGGACTTCCAAAATATGGCTGTGTGATTGCCTTTAAAAACGTTGCCCTTAGAATTGCTGGTCTCCTGGTTACGTTTTTTAGGATTCTCAGTATATCTTCCTAACCAGTTTTTTGCTGCCCTGTGTCAAGATATCGATGCCAACAGCAGAGCCTTGTCTTTAAAATTAAGTAGGTGCAGTATCTCTGAAGTGCTAAGATTAATCTCTCAGGGTGCACTAGACAGTGTGGATTGTTAAGATTTCTCTTGTGGCAAAATAACATGAAGGGAACCTAGTCATCAAGCTGCCAGTTGTGTCTTTAGGTCTGAATTTTTCTTCCAGCAACCTGTCTAGACAGGAGTACTGTGCCCCCTTATCTGCTTTGAATCGGTGACTGCAAATGTTATGCAGATACTATCGCTACAGGGTGAGGTGACCACAGCTCAGCACAGTACACTACAGTACAAGTGTTCTACAGTTTGGAACCAATGGAGCATTATGTAAATTTGCAGTCCCTGCATAATAGCACTTTTTCTGGGTAATTCGGAATCTTTCAACGCTATTTTTCCACCTAATTGCTGCTGTTCACAGGTCTGCCTGGAGACCAGGAGTGCATGCAAAGCCAAGTTATTGCACTTAATTATGTAGAGCCCGATCCTGAAAGCTTTCCTCACACCAGTAGTCCCACTTAAGTCAATGGGATTGTCTGAGTCAGTACAGGTTTCCAGAGTTGGCGCTTTACAGTGTAAAAATCAGAGGGTCATAGTCTAACCTTGCTGTTCCCTGGGTGAAGAACCTTGCACTCCATTCTCCAGCTGGACTTTTGCCTACTCAATTCCTGACATCAGAAAATCCAAGGCTATGAGATTTCATAACTTCCAGGCCCAGACTGAAGTAGGTAAATATGTTGCTATCAAACAGACCCCTCATTGGTTGGAATGCCTGGAGCCTGTTGCATTGTGTCCACACACAACAGCTGTGTCAGCTGTATTGATTGACTGTAGTAGTCAGCTGCAACATACGGGAGGAGACCTTTAGCTCCTGTCCAGTGGCACTAGCGTTACCTACAATGATTTCTCTGCAATATGAGCAGAAAGACACAAGTATTGGAGCTCACATTCAGAAATGACCCCCAAAGCCCCTGCTCCTGTCAACAATGCTGGGTACTGTGTGGTATGTATTTCAGGAGTCCCAAGATGCACTGGTACAAATGCTGTGGTAAGTTGTACTCAGTGTGTTGAGGTACCAAAATGGGTTCTGTCTGAAAGAGTGTTGCTGTGTGGTTGCAATGAGCTGTTGCAAAGACCACTTCATGCAAAAGTGTCCCTGCAGGTCTTCTCTCTTGGAGTTCAGTCCTGAAAGGTGCTGAGCACCACACTGAGAGCACTCAGCACCTACCAGAAGTGCTCAAAATCTTTCGGAATCAGGCCCTTAGCATGGGCACATCCTTTGTATACCACCTTTCATGCAGTGATGTATTTTGACAGATAACAGTATGGGGTCTATATATCACAGACTAAAACAATGTTACATGATTAGTGGCAAACACTGAAATCAAAAAGTGTTAAGGTGATATAAGACAACAGAAAACCATCTGTAAGAGGCAACTACTGTGGTTACTATGGCAACCAGCAGGAGAAAAAATATTGGAAACAATTTTGTTTTTGCAATGCCATGGGGATTAAAAAAGTAAGCAAGCAATAAAGTGGGAAGCTACTGCTACGATGATAGCAGCGTGGGAGTGAAAAATAATGGTTTAAATATGTATTAACTAGTAATTAGGTAAAATTACTGCCCTCAAATATAGTGAGGTCACAGCTGTATGTTCCTTTCATTGATTTTGATAATACACATCTGCACACATAAAAACGCCCAAGGCACAACCTATTTTACAAATAATCAGTTTGCTAAATCATTACAATATTAAGGGTGAAGGAAACCCCACAAGATAGGCAACAATCAAAGACAGGTAAGAGAAATCGAACAAGGGCCTAGAGTAACACCATTAAGCTATTGCATGTAAACATCACCAGATGGCCTAAGACTAGTCTTAAAAGCACATTAAAGTGGGTTCAGAATTATTTCCCAGGGTCTCAACACCTAGAACTACTAAGATCTTACACATATCTTCCCTTAATGTGGCAGAGAGGAAGAATGCTTAGAAGAGGAAAATAAACAATACCTGGAGGGTGGAAAGAGAGGCAATCAATGACAAGCGTGGAAAGAAGTAGGATGTGTTAACAGTTGTAGCACAAGACTGGAAGTCAGGAGTCTTGTGGTGAAATCCTGGCCCCATTAAAGGCAGTGGCAAAATCCTCTTGACATCAGTAGGGCCAGGATTTCACCCTAGGGTTCTTTCCCCCGCTGTATTAACTTGCTAGGTGCAGTCCTGCCAACAGTTTCTCATGTGTGTGTATATATGTGTGTGTGTGTGCATGCCTACACTTAATCTTGAGGAAATCACCTAACTTCCATGTGGCTCACTTTTTTCAATTGTGTTTTTTTTTTAATTACAAGTACTTTCCACACAAGGGATTTTTTAGGATTAATTAATGGTGGTAAAGTGCTTGGAAATCCTTGAAAAAAAGGTGCGATAAGCCATACTATCAGTGACCAACAAGCAATCCAGATGGTCAATAGTAAAGCATGATTTTCTAGGCATCATCTGAAGAAACAATGCTGTAGCAAAGTTTGCCCCACATTTAAAGAATACTATATCACCAGTATGAAAAGTTGGAGCGCTTACTTCAGAACACACCACATATAACTAAGGACTATATGGCATGGTATAAAGTACACCTGCATTAATGGAGGGAAAACAAGCAGAGAACAGAACCTCTTTGAAAACCCATTTGGGATTACTATTACAACCTGGTTGTTGCCTAAAATTATATTTCCCAAAGGCATCACATTTGTTGAGTCTGCATGGCTGTAAATGGGAACGCAGCAGGAAAGAATGTTGATATTTTGTAACTCTCGGCAGCTCACGCAGCCAAGAAAATAACTGCACAGAAAGGAAGAGAAACATCTAAATTGTTTTTCAAGATCTGCCCCCAAGACTAGAGCAGGTTGGGATTAACGTGGCCCTTCCCCAGTGGTGCAAGTAGAAATCATTTCTTGCTGGTACGCTGCACTCATGGGAGGGACATAAAGGGGAGGCACGTGACCTCCCCACGTGACTCCTCCCCGCCCACCCAGCCTGGGCCCCCGTGCTCTCCCCGTCCCCACCCCATGATCCACATCCATCCCACATTACCTGGGGGCGGGAGGGGCTCTGTCTTTCTCCCGCTGCACTGGAGACTTCTGCTGTACAGACCCCAGGCAGGAGGACTCAGGAGACGCAGCTGCATGGTAGGGCTGGGGATGGAGTTGGGGGCAGTACAGCAGCCGCGCCCCATGTTCTGCTCCCTTTCTCTGCTGCGGTTCCTGGGAGAGCCCTGAACCGCAGGGATCTCCAGGGAACCACAGCAGGGAAAGGAGCAGAACGCCGGCAGCTCCTCTGGCACGGCTGCTGTACCGCCCCCAGCCCCTGCCCTTCCACAGAGTTACGTCTCCTCCGTCTGTACAGCAGCCCCGCTGGAGGTGGTTCCCAGTGGGGAAAGGAGCAGAAACAGGCAGCTCCTCCAGCGGCTGTACCCCCCGCAGCCCTGTCCTCCAGCAGGGTTGCTGTACAGACGGAGGAGACATGGCTTTGTGGAAGGGTTGGGCGGGACTAGGGGCTGGCTCCTCCTCTGTCTTTCTGGTACGCAGTACCAGCTATAAATATCTTACTGGTATGGCGTACCGTACCGTACCACTGTCTGCACCACTGCCCTTCCCTATATGGCCCTGGAACTGGATGGAGCTCAGAATTGGGGGAAGGAACAAGGAAAATTATGGGTCAATTTCTGCTTAATTTGTTTTCCCTTTGACATCAGTGGGACTGCCTGTCTGAGCAAGGTGAGAAGGTTTTGCACTATGTATCCCATATAGTGGATAGTAGCAAGCAAAGCATTTCCTCTTGAGCCAATTTATATAGAGTGTGAGTGTCTCTTATTATTATTATTCTCAAATAATTCCATCCCTTAAAGAAAATGAAGCTAGCTGCATCAGTGAATGTTTTTGTGAGATGTTTGACAATTCTTTAAATAGATTCTGGCCAGGGAATACATGCCGATCAGGCAAAATGTTTCTTAACTGCAAATCCCTCTAAAAAAGGGGACGATCAGCTAAATATAATTTAAAATTTTGCTAGGTCCTGACTCTTTGCATTTCTACATATAGTCTGAATGAAAGCTTATTCACTTAATTCACTGAATGAAGTAGTCCAAGATCTGACATTTTTCCCTTTTCAGGAAAACAAAATAAAATGGTTCTCAAAGGATCTTTATTTAAAAAAAAAAATATCGGTGCACTTACTCATAGCAGCACGAGTATAGAATTCCAGCATGGTGCCTGGGGAGTTACACATATGTCATGTTTTCCCTGCCCTTTATAGACTGACTCACAGGCACACGCTTTCATATTACTTCCTGAGCACTACACTACTACTCTATTATATTCAAATTGTCACAGCTGGGGGAGGTGAAATGACAACCAGACAGAGCTGCAAAGCCCATTCCTTAGCCTATGCTCCAAACTGTACCAGTAGATGGCATTATTTACATATCCACCACAGGGCTGAATTTTCAAAAGTGACTTTTAATTGCGAGTACTTTAATTTTTTGATGCGCACTTTAACACATTGAGGGCCTGATTTTTCAGAGGTTCTGAGTCCCCCATAGTTCCAATGGTCGTCAGTTGGCATTGAGGACATAGATGGCCACTTGTGTCAGTGTTATGTGATAGGGTCTGGGACATAAAGACAAGTCTCTTGCCCATCACTCTTGTGTGTCGCACCTTTATTATAAGACCCCCAAAATTAGAGGCCACTTTTGAAAATTTGGACCCAAGTTGCCTCTTATCAATACATCACTGTCAACTGAAAATTATGACTCCCTTTTTTAATGTTATAGCAATTCCTGTTAAATCTGCTGAATAAACATTTTATCCTATTTCTCAGTTATTGTAATTAAAAGTTATTGCTTTTACTTAATCCACTTGTAATTCACCTGTGGCCAGCACCCTAAGCATTGGGCAATGAAAAGGATGCAAAATATCTTTATAAGCTCTAAAAGACTTGTATCTGTCAAATGCAACGTAAGACATCAAGAGACATAGGCAATGGAGTGCCATAAAGGGATCATATCCCAACTAATGAGAGGGTTTAGGATCAACAGTAATGTTGTGTAATTTGGAACCTATACAGAACAGGCCACATTCACTGCTGTCACAAACGGGTGCAGCTCCATTGAAGTCTTGAGTAGCAATTAACTTGGCCCAGAATTACTATTCTGTATTTAACCTGTAACATAATCGTAAAAGAAAACAAAGCATTTGTCACGCTGTTATCTTTGTAATGGATTCAAATACATAAGCATGAGGATTGAGCTAGGCAAACTTTCAGAGATTAAAATTGTATCAGTGCTTCCTTGATGAAAGCTTTGGTATAACAAATTTACCCAAGATGAATTACATGGGAGTTATTTTAAAATCAGTCACTTTCAGTGGTGTTGCATCAGGGATGAGTTTGCTCTGTATGTTAATATTAATAATTCACAGACAAAGTAACACAATCTTTTAGGCAGGGACTACTAAATATGTCTACAGGAATAATGGGGTTTTAAATGGTTTTAAACTCAAGCTCCATAATAATAATAGGTTTCATGTACTTTGAATCTGGAAAACAGATTCACCAGTAGATGGTGCAAATCTCTTGATTTGGCTTCCGAGTGTTGTATAAGAAATATATTGAGTAAATAATAGTTTGATCTTGCATTAAAGTTTGCTTATTTATAGCTACTGAATTCATTAACTGAATGCTGATATTCAAATTATATTTTGTATTGTTCTTTGTCCAAGAATCAAAATATTTTATCCATCAATGCGTTAAGCCTTGGTTCTTTAGTACTTGGCCTGGTCTCACACAGTCCTTACACAGGTAAAAGTCTCAACACAATCAAAGGGTCCACTTCTGCTCTCAGTTACATGGTTTCAAACCTTATTGACTTGCCTGGGAAAAGATGGTGGGATTGAGTTGTGTTTTATTTGTTGGAATAGGGGTTTGTTTCATTTTCTACACAGGAAAAGCAGATGCTTAAATCTTACATGCTGGTTGATTAAAACACGAATTGATTAAAGGCTTGATCCAATACTAGTGTCTTCAAATCCCCCTGATGTCAGCTGAGGGCATTCAACACTTTGCCGGAGTGCTCTGCACCTTGCAAGATCAAGCCCAAAATTCTTATCACAAACTGTGAAGAAACCAAAGAAGAGTAATTGAGACAAAACTCCCGCCTAACTCTCATCTCTCCCCTTCCACCCCCACACCCCAAAAAACTAAGTAGACATGTTTTGCAGGGGGAGCTTAACCGGGTGGTTGGGCAAATGCAATCCTTATCCCCCAGACCACAGCCCCAATGCAGAGCAGCTGGGCAGTCACTCTGTGGCTGTTGTTGCAACTCCTGGGCTATACAGTAGCAGCAGCTGCAGCCAACTATGGTCCCTTCATCTGGGACTTTTGATCAGAAGAGCTATATAGTTTTACAGACCTACCAGCCCCATCCCTGCCCTTTCTTGGGACTTGTCACTCCCCCCTGCTGCAGAGCAATGCAACACAGTCTGTCTGTCATTGTCATTTTGTTCTTTTATATTACAGCTATCGCTTGGATTGGTTTTTGTCTCTCCTCCATGCTCTCTGCATCACTTTCCCACTACCTATTGGCTGTGGAGCAGCACCATAATGATTCCATTGCATGACAGGCTTTTGGGGCCTTTGCAAGGACACGCTTTGCCCCTAAAAGAACATGGTCTATATACATTTGTCACAAACGGAGACAATTTTACACAGAGAGAGACGAAGGTAAGAAAAGAAAAAAGATAGTCAGATGTGCTAATTGGACCTGCTTTAAAGTTCATTGTGTCAGCCTGATGAAGGTTTAATTTGATTCTGTTACTCAGCGAAGAGATTCAAAATCAACCTAGCTGTCTTTTAAAAGATCAGAAATAATTGGATGACGGTTGCTAGGAGGACTGGATTCACACTACCTTGAAACAATGCTATTCTATTAATTGAAAGGTAGAACAGTGGCTAATTATCCATGGGAGAAAAGAAAATATTTCCCCCCCTCATAAATAAGGTTGCTAATACCTCTTGAGGTGAAGAGTTTGTGTAATTCAGACCCACATTTGCCCAGTTATAAACTTCCAAATGGCATGTTATTGTATGATAAAGGGGAAACCTAAAGAACCTCCACTTCCTATTAACTTTTGTAAATCTGTGTCTAATGAAAATATTTGTACATCTAAGGGCAAGGTTTGCTGTCTGTTACACCCCAAGGAACTCAGTTGAAGTCAAGGGAGAATGCAAAGCGGTATTTGATCCATAATGTCTGAAGAGAAGAGTTAAGAGTCTCCTATGAGAGAGCTTTTCTTTTATTCTTCAATCAAGTAGTGGAAATAGAGGTGTGCGGGTGGTCCTCTCTACACTCTGCATGCCACTGTGCAGTGCTCTAGCTGTTCTATTTGGAGCAATACAGTAGCGGAACTTGTAGGCAAAACGAGGGACTGCTCAGTTAATCCATTGCTGTGTCTGTCCATTACCCAGGTCTCCTACAAAGAGCACAGGGGTCAGTAATGCTTACAGCAGTCAGAGCTGTTTTGTTGGTGCTCTGTGGCTTTGGGAGGTTTACTCCAATTTTGAGGATTTGGCATTAAAAAATAGAACTTTTTAAAAATGATGAAACAGGGAAAACTCAAATTTTGGGGGATAACAAAGTTGCTGAGGTAAAAGGCTCTGTGATGTGAGTACCTTGGGAGGTATCTAGATTACACTGGAACAAACCTGTGTGTTGCTGTACTAATGTGAGCATGTACTGACAAATTTCCTCTGGGATCTTGTTTGGCTGCTGCTTTGAGATTGCAGCGTAACAGTGATTATAAACACTTTAATAGACATGGTCCTAAACAATATTGCAGTGACTAGATTTCAGGGGTGAGAAAAAAGCCCTCTCCTATATACAAACTATAGCTTGTACCTTACATCCTTGAAGCAGTTTGCGATCCTTTGGGAATGAAAGGTGATATGAATGTATATAGTACTATACTAGTAGTTTAGACTATGTGCATTTATAATATATACAATCCTACATTGGTGAAATGGAGATTTAACTATGGGGTCAGTCCTTCTGTGGTCAGAATCTGGATAAAGCTATTCATTTGTTCAGTGCTGGCTTTATTTAAAGAAAAGCACAGTTCATGTCCCACAAGGCTTAGGATGTAAAACACACCCTGGACAGATAACATTTGTCCTAGATGCTCATCAAAGCATTGTAATTATTTATTATTATTATTTATTGTTGGTTGTGTAACTGCATTAATAACTGCACTGGCAGGCTTGGTGGAAGGCAGTGTGTTTTAAGGGAGGGGTTTGAATGAAAAAGCTTTAGGCACTGGGAGAGTGAAGGGAGTGAGAAAATGCAGTAGGAGGTAGTGGGAGTGGACGTTCAGGCAGGGCAGACTTGTTCAGGGCTGGTAGAATTTCCCCTCGCCTTTGCTACATTTCCCATACAAATGCAGACTCCTTAGTGTGGAGCACGAATGTCATTCCCCCCAGGCTGTGTCTAAAATCACCGGGATTGGTCCTCCTCTGACTCACGCTGGTGTAAACTGAATTGAGGGTGAACTCGCTGAATCGGACACACTGGATGTTTCCCATTTCACCATTGCTGAGCACCTATGGTAACCAGTGGTGCAAGTAGAATTCATTTCTTACTGGTACACTGCACTCATGGGAGGGACACAAAGGGGGGGCACCAGTTAAACGGTGGGGGCATGTGACCCCCCCCATGTGACTCCTCCCCACCCCGCCACCAGCCCGGGCCCCTGCGCTCTCCCCATCCCGTCCCCATGATACACATCCATCCCACATTACCTGAGGTGGGGACCCTGTCCTCCTCCCGCTGTGCCAGAGACTTCTGAACCTTTGTGTTGCATTACAATTCTGTGTACATAAGTCCAGACCCCTATTACCAGTTACGTATCTGATCTATATCTAATGTATCTAGTCTATTTGTGTGTAATCTCTCTAATCTATTTTCTCTGTCTAATTTTAGTCAAGCCTTAATCTTATTTATTTTATTCTATTTTTTTAACCTTTGTTTTTATAATTCATTCATCACTGTGATACCACAGGGTAGAACCTAGCCATGTACCTATTAATGTCTATAGCAAGGAACAATACATAGTGATTCTTAAAAGTGGAATATTAAGAAATAGACACTATTGAATATTATCCTTTAATTTCTGAATCTGTTATGAATCTTCTACAATCATTACATTATGTATACATAACAATTGGTGTCTGATGCTTTTAAAAATTTCCTACTAGTGAAAAAATATATTAAGATTAGCCAGTTGGTGTACTCTGCCTGGTATTTTTTATGCCAAACTTATGCCACTGAGACCCTGTCCTCCCTTCTGTTTGTTTGTCTTCTCCACCTGTTGTCTCATCAGATGCTTAGATTGTAGGCCCTTTGGAGCAGGGGACTGTTTCTTTATTTCATGCTTGTCCTTTGCTTAGTACACTGGGACCCCAATCCTTCTAGGAGTTGCTGAAGTGCTAATAAATAATAATGACAAATATAAAATGTACTTGGAAAGAAATGTCAATATTATCCATCAAATATTATCCATCAAAATTCATTTGTAAACAATCAGATGCTTCCAAGTCTAGTTATCATTTGTGGGGGTGGAATTTTTAAATGTACTGTATCTTTGAATTCTGCAGAGAACACTGATAAGGGCACCTGCTGTTCTCATTCTGTAATCAATATCTTTAGGAGTAGGGTGCTAAATTTCAACAATACTTGTTCGTAACACTGATGATGAGATCTAAAAGCTATATATGTATTTGTGTGGTAAAACCAATTAAAAAAGACAGCGCAAAGAGAAAAGAATGGGAGTGGTTCACTTGAAGAAATCTGTAAGGAATCCATTTGGTCCCAGTGCCTTTGTGGGGTCTCCATCAAACATTCTCATCTATATCTGCAATTGTGAAAGGGATTCTCAATAACACCCTGTCATCGTGATGGAGATGCTGAATAGGTTGTTACAGTTTACCTGGACTCTGGCCAAATGTAACATTTTATATTCTTCTGCCCTGGAGGGTAAGTCACTTAAGAGTGCACCCCTTCAGTCCATAAAGTTCTGTTTTGAGTCTGTCCAAAGGGGCTCAGACCTCAATGTTGTGAAATAACATGCCAGCTTCAGTCCTTCCATTTTCTTCCAGGTAGGTCTAACACAGATTCATTCCTACTTCTCTGGCTTCTGGAAATGACTCTGGAGTTGACTGGTGTCTTACCCATCCAGGCTACTTCGTTTGTCACTCAGCTGAACGTCAGTGGCGGCAAGAAGGTGTAGAGGGAGGTCATGGTATGGGTAAGTTCCCACATGCATCAGATGTGTGGTCTTATTTCTGCAAGGGAAGCAGCCAAGCAGTAGGTCAAAGACACAGGTATGGAGGAGCATTGCCCTCCCCCCATACCTATCACAGCAAGTCACTAAAAGACAACGAGAGGGAGAGTGGGGGCAAGGGGAGGTTGGAGCAAACAGCCAGTCAGCACGGGGGAAAGAAAGTTCAGAGTCAGCACTCCGATACCATTAGTGTGACTTATTGCCCCAATGCTACAGCACCTGCTGAGGCCACATCTGTGTCTGCTCCTGCCATTGAGCGTTTCTCTGGTTTTGGGGGTTGGCTTCTACTGTTTTTCTTCTCCAAGCCCATGTAGCTCAGCATGGGGCACTGCATGGGTCCTAGGGCCGCTGGAGTGGTGGGAGTCAACTGTGCTTCATTTCAAAGTCATGGGACTATGCTGCAGGACCTTCAGGAGCCAGCAGGAGTTCCTGTGTAAGTGGTCAGTGAAAGAGCTATGCTAGGGCTGTGAGATATATTATAAGTCATGGTAGATAACCACAGGTGAGACCACACCTAAAGGAAGAGTGAAAAGAGAAGGCATCAAAACCCACAGCACTGCGTCACCCACAAGTTCCAATCAAGCAGGATGCCTGCAAGCAGCATCTAAGCCAAATGAACATGAAGGGTTTATAGAAGGCAATAAGTAAGGGCCTATAATACATAGTCCAGATAGTGGCCATACAGTTGGTGACAGCTAACTAAGAGCTAACAAAGAGCACTGGAAGAAATATGGCTATAGGAGATATGTACAGCAAAGAGCAAATGACAAGAGTTCCACTCATGGCAAACAAGCACATATGACAATATGGGGTTGGTTGTGTATTGAGATTTATTGTGAGATGTGAGAGGGCAGGTGTACACCTAGGACAGCAACCATCACTGTGAACAGCACACAGCAGGCCATTACAGCAACATAAGGAATATAAATATTGAATAATGTTAACTGAGAGAGAAGCTCTGATCGCCCATGTTGATTGAAGCAGTAGATGTGTACCTGGCTGATGGTAGTACCAGATGCTATTCCATTCCAACAGCATAGCAGGCACTTATACATGGGCTTAGCAAGCTCTGGGTAGTAAGCAAGGGATCCTCAGGTATGGTGTAGCTCATTGGCCCATTCACACCATATAGTTAATACCCCAGAGTTGCATTTAGTGGTGGCCTTACTGCATATGTCTACATGGCATTTTGTAGCCCATGGGAGTGAGTCCCCCTTCCTAGGCTTCAGAGTCCGAGCTCCAGCCCAAGGCTTCAAAGCACTGTCTACACAGCTATTTTTCAAGCGCTAGCCTGAGCTCCACTAGTCCAAGTCTGTCCACCTGTGCTGGGACGCTCGCTCCCACGGGCTCCAAAATGCTGTGTAGATGTACCCACTATGTCTGTGACCAAGCTCTGCAGTGTCTGTACAGTCATGTTATGGTCTGAGCTCCACAGTGATCACACACACAGGCTGCTCCATGCATTTCAATGCACAGTATTCTTAACAGTGTGCTCTTGTTGATGGCATGCACAGTCTTTGACCAGTCAATTCATTAGGCTGCCGTAGTTGATAGCTCCCCTTCATATGATGTCAAATGATTAGAGGAAGCCTCCTTATCACCACTCAAGATTATCTAATCTATGTTCCACTCATCCCTTTAATATGTGAGTGCCTATGCTGCAGGTGGTTATCAGGGTCTCATCTCATGGTAGCTGTGGCCTCATCCCAGTCTATGAGGTCGACATTATTAGCAACATCCTGCTGCTGCTGCAGATCTTGCTGTGCTGATGGCACTGCGCTAAACAATAAAGAACACTTCAGTGTACCAGCACAGCATCCAGTTCTGAAATGCGTCTTTATGATGGGCACACATTTTACAGGCCCAATAGTAACTCCATGGCCTGGCAACTCTGCTGGTGCTTTGGTTCCCTCCTCCCCTGGGACTATCCTTCCCCTTACAGTCACCGGGATTCCGCCCTTCCTCCAGGAATCTCCTTCCCTCCCAATCTCCTCGGCAATCTCCCCTCCTCCCCAATCACCTCATTGTTCCCCCCTTTCCCTGGGACTCTCCTTCCCCCTGATCACCCCAGGGCTCCCCCTCCAGTCACCTCAGGATTCCACACCTCCGAGACTCCCCTTCTCCCTCAATCACTTCAGGATCCCCCCCTTTCCATTCCTGGGAAGCATGGCTCAGGAGCCAGCACCCCCTGCTGGGTCTGAGGAATTTAGCTCCACCTGTGGGGAATCTATGGTGCAGGTAGGAATGGGATCCTCCCACTGCATTGCTCCACCTCTTTCCTGGCCCTGGCACTGCCAGAGACGGAGTTGAGGGACTAAGCCCCATCTAGCCACTCTATGACATTGTTGGTGGCTAGTCATCTCATTTTTCTGTAGGACTCACTGCTCTAGCTACGAGACATGGTTATAGTACTGAACTGACGGTTGACACTGGTAGGTGGTTGTATGCTAGCTAAGTGTGTGCTAAAGATGATTGTCAACTGGTGATGCCAGCGATTGCTTGTGCTGATAGCTGTATGATGCCTCACTTATGACAGGAATATGTCTCATCACGAGACCAGGCTTGCTTCATGACTTGTGATGACAATATCCGCACCAGGGAGGCTGGGAGTTGCAAGCACTGTCAAGTCATACTGATTGTCTGTTGAAGTGTATTGTGGAGCTTGTCAGTAAAAAATTGCACAGCACAGTGTTTCAGACGCTGCATGACAAATAGCATATACCAGTCTATAACGAGGTTTGTCTGTTCATTCCTATCACCATGATACCCCATGTTTGCCTCTGTAGAGGAAATTCTGAGTGTTGGTACAGGTCAGAAAATTAAGGCCATATGTTCAAAAGAGAGGCTTGGCCTCTCTTTTGTGAGGGCATTTTGTGCCTGCAAAACTTCACTCTCAGTTTGCACCCAAAATGCAAAAGAATGGGAGTGGTCCCAGTGCCTTTGTGGCTCCCATTGGCTGGGAACGGGGAACCCCGGCCACTGGGAGCTGCAGGCAGCTGTGCCTGCGGACAGTCAATGTAAACAAACTGTCTCGTGGCCCACCAGCGGATTACCCTGATGGGCTGCATGCGGGCCGCAGGTTGCCCACCACTGGTTTACAGGCATTTCATCATGACTGCTGTGGCTCATTACATTTGCCTGTAAATAACACACCTAAGATTGTTATGGCAGGATGGAATAGGTTGAAAGTAGAGCTGGTCAGGAAGAGAATTTTTCAGCAGGATGTTTTGCTGTCAGAAAATGTTGATTCATCAAACGTTTCTCAGGTCCAGGATGGAATTTCTGGTCAAAATGATAGAGAAAGAGAGACATGTGTCTGAGAATAGCCAATAGGCTGGTGGCTAGAGTGCCTAACGGGGATATGGAAGACACAGGTTTGAGTCCCTGGTGAGTGCCCTAACCACTGGGCTATAGGATGAGTCAGTCTCTCTCTCTCTCTGGCCCACAGAATATTTAATAATTAATAAAAAAATGTAAAAGCTCCAATAAGAGAGGTTGAGACTGACAGGGGTTCTCATAACATTTTGCTGGTGGCCTCAGAGTGCAGCCACCAACTCTTGTTGGTGGCTGCACTGACAATTTTTCCTAAAATACTTAATTAACTTTAGGAAAACCAAATAAATATGCATGTATACACAGCCAGATCATTGTCATTTATTTAAGTAAGGTTTTTTGCAGACTCAATAAAAATAATGCTGTGAAAAGTGATATTTGTATGTTTGTTAATATCACTTTTCACAGCATGTCCTGGCAAGTTCAGACCTGGATGGACGGGTGTGGGGGTGACGCAGCAGAGGCCAGAGGCGGTGGATGGAGGGCCCCGCCACCACGTGGCTGGAGGTGTGGGTCGGCGCCTGGGGATGGGGGTCGGTGCCCTGGACCAGCACCCACTGGAGCCCAGGGTTGGTGCCCGCAGTTGCGTGGCCAGGGCTGGGGATCAGCACCCACTGCCACGCAGCCGGGGATCAGCACCCACAGCACCCAGAGCTGGCACCTGCTACTGTGCGCCTGGGCCCAGGGGTCGGGACCCAGGGGTCGGCACTGGGGGTCCATGCCCACTGCTGCAGAGCCGGGCCTAGGAGTCAGTGTCCAGGGCCAGCACCCGCTGGAGCCAACAGCTGCACAACTGGGACTGGAGGTCAGCGTCCAGGGCCAGTACCTGCGGAGCCTGGGTTGGTGCCCACTGCTGCGTGACCAGGGCTGGGCATCTGCACCTGGGGCTGGGGATCGGTGCCCATGGCCAGCACCTGCCAGAACCCAGGGTCAACATCCAGGAGCAGTACCCAAGGTCAATGGCCAGGGCGGGGGGTCAGAGCGCGCCGCCAGGGTTTGGGGCTGGTGCTTGGGGTCTGCGCCTGCCACCGCACAGCCAGGGCTAGGGGTCAGCATCCAGAACCAGCACCCGCCAGAGCCCAAGGCCATTGCCGCGGATCTGCACCCAGGGCCGGCAGCTGTTGGAGCTCAGGGTCGGGGTCAGTGACTGGGGTCGGGGGTTAGAGCACACTCCAACCCCTGGCTCTGCGGCAGTGGGCTCCGATCCCTGGCTCTGGCCAGCAGCCGGCGGCGGGATTGGGGGTCGGCACCACACGGCCAGAGCCAGGGATTGGAGCCCACTGCCGCATAGCCAGGGGTTGGAGTCTGAAGCCCCACGGCTGGAGCCCTAGTTTGCAGCCAGGCTCCCTAAGTCTCTGCCACCCAACCAAGTCCGAGCCTCCCGTTCCTCCCCTCCCCCATTAGAGAACTCACCTTGCTCCTTCAGTGTTGTGCCCCACCTGTCTCCAGAGACATGCAGAGTGGTGCATCCAGGAGCAACAGGGAGGGAGCAGGGCTGACGCTTTGCTGCCCCCCCCCCCCCCCCCCCCCCCCCCCCCCCCCCCCCCCCNTGGTTGCAGGGAAACCCCCTGGTGGCCACATGCGGCCACATTTGAGAAACGGTGCTCTAGACTCTAGAGCCTGGGGGGATACCTTAGTCCAAGCCCTTGCTCTGCCTAATTCAGAGCAGGGACTTGAACTGGGTCTCCCACATGCTAGGTGAATGTCCTGGCTATTCCAGGGCCTCACATTCATGGTTTTCGCATGAACATTTTTGAAAGGTCTCAGTTTTGTTCAACTCAGAAAAAGTTACGGGGTGTAGACTCCATTCTGTCGTGTGGTCCCTTACTGAGGACTAGGGTGTGTGTGTGTGTGTGTGAGAGAGAGAGAGGGCACATGAATGGGTGAGCGAATATTTGCCAGGGCTCTGTGAATAAGGCATGTCTGATTCAGAATGTACAGAATATCACTGTTTCATTTGGGTTAATGGGAAATCATTTATTTATGTGACCTGCTGTCCCATCAACATTCTTCTGTTTCTTATCACCCTTGCAACATTCCTTGTTTGTAGGAGATGTTGGGCTCCCTACGCATGTTTGGAATGCTTGAATCATTCCAGCTGATGGCATAGATAGCAGGCAGCTTCTGGCAGTTGACAATCGACTCATTTTTGTCATGTGTCTAGAGTTTCTGAAGTCATGGTGCTCCAAAGGGATGATTTAATTGCTTTCCTCACCGATGTAACCCAACCAAATGCACTGAAGCAATCATTTGTGAACATACAGTAGCTGATTTCCCAAATGTGACTGGACCAATCAGCTGAACACACGTGGTTACTCAGCCCTTAGCTGCTCTAGAGAGAAGATATAGGAAAGGACAGCGTTTCCATGGTGTACATGTCAGTCACAGGGTTATATCTAATATAGTGTAAACAATGCACCATGCATCTATTTTCTGTAAATTATCATGTGAGGGACATAATCAGTGAGTGTCTGGAATGAGGAATCATTCCCTAATGAGTGCAAAGCTGTTCTACTTGCATACAGGGCCGGCGCTTCCATTAGGCGACCTAGGCGGTCGCCATGGGCGCTGCTACTTTGGGGGCGCCTGCGCCCCCGCCGCCCGTAAAAATTTGGGGGCGGGACCTTCCGCTGCCTAGGGCGCCAGCAAAGCTGGCGCCGCTACTGCTTGCATAATGTATTGTAGCTGTTCTAAATCCCTCTGTATGTCCCTCTTAGGTTTGTGAGATGCTGATCCAACTGAGCTATGTCTCCATTGCTCATGAGACTGACACTGTTTCTATGTGCAGTATTAGGATGTTGCCTTTTTTTTTTTTTTGAGTGAAGCTACAAGTTCCTTCTGTGCAACTGCTACATTTCTTATTTACATACTTGTGATCAGGAGATGCACCAGTTAACATTAGCACTCTGATGGTACAATTGTTATCTTCATAGAATTGTTTGAGTGCATTGAATAAGTTAGCGGATCCATTGTGGTCAGGCGCACTCTGTGCTCAGCCAATTATGCCTCCACATGGTGCTGTCATTCACCTTTTAATTAATTAGCTAACATCTGCACAGTGGTTTGAAGATGTAAAGTACTACATAAATGCTGAGTAGCATTATCCTGCACAAATTGTTCCTGAACCACCTTTTGATGTTTATTTATTATTAATTATTATAATGACGATTTCTTTTTATTATCTATGTAGTGCCCCAAAGCATGTGAAGCAGTTTACAAAACAAATGTAAAGAGGTAGTCCCTGCCCCAATGATCTTGCAAGCTAATTTTAGACATGCCACAATGAGTCAGAGTAACAAAGACCAGAAGGAATGGAAAGGCTCCACATGGGAGTTCTATGTCAGTACAGTGCCTATCACAATGGGGTCCTGGTCTATGACTAGGGCTCCTACCAAGGCACTACAGTAATACAAATAAATAAAACGGTAATAAGAACACGTTAAGCAAGTTTTGGCATGTGCATTTCTTGGTGGCTCCTCTTTCTCCATATTTGTAAATTAGCTCATTTCTTGTAGCAGTGTGGAAAAAATAAGTCCTTAGAAAGTATATAACTGAGGAGATGATGTTGACTTGTATGCCATATATACAGGCAGCATGGAGAACAATATGGAAATGGGAATCAACAGAGTCATTGGCAAAATGATAGGATGGAGAGAGGAGCAGACAGAAGGAAACAAAGTCCATGTCGTGGTCTGTTACAGAGTGGCATATGGACCTGTGTCATGTCTCATGAACTTATGCCCACTTCTTCCACCTGCATTCAGACCTATGTTTGACTGACAATCATGTATGCTTGTTGTAGGGAACCACAGTGATCACCTTTGCTAGCGGCTGTTTCATACAATTAGAACAGGTGTGCCTGTCTCAAAATGATGTTCATGCATCTGGAAATAGTTGCTGCCTTCAAGTGCTAGAGTATGCCATCTAACAATAGTGGTATGAGCAAATCTCCCTTTATGTCTTTATACAAGTTTGATTTGGTTCTTGTACCATATGTGTTTAGCATATCTGCACACATCCATTGCTCCTAATGCTATGCATCTTATATCCTAGGCAATAACACCCATTGCTAACATACCTCTTCAGATTTCATAAGGTTCCACAGCTTCTTCAGCTTAAACTTCATACAGTGAGGTTTATAGAATGTCTGAGGAGTGTGAAGGATTTTGGCATGCTGAAAATAGGGTTCAGTATCTACACAGGATTGGAGTGCCAAAAGGTATGCCATGTGTCGTGTGTAAGGGTACTGCATAATAATGCAGCAGGTTCCCATGTGTCTGCATGGGTTTTCAGGTCTGTGAGGAGAAGGCTGAGGCTGTGGATAGTGTGGCCAGGCCACCAAATAACAGAAAGCAATGAATACGTGCTTATAAGACCAGAGATTTCTTTAGGTACGTATGCACCCTCTTAAGGTATATCTACACTGCAAAAAAGGCATGTTTTTAACTAGGGTTAAAATAGCATTGAAGACACAGCAACTCGGCTTTTAACTGGAGTTAGCAGTTCAAGTTCAACCTCAGGCTGTCCTATAGTCTTCAACTCTTGCTGCTAACCAAGTTAAAAGCTGAGTTGCCCTGTCTTGACTGCTATTTTGACCCCAGGTAGCTAACCCAAGTTAAGAACACATCTTTTTTTTTTTTTTTTTTTTGCAGCGTACACCTACTCTCTGACTGCAGAGGCAGAGTTCTATGCTTGTATGTTACCACATAATAATGCCAACATGCTGCATGTAGGGATTTATATCAGGTGGTATCTGTTACAGATGTTGCTTCTTACGTTGTTTTATTTTCATAGAAAGCTTCCACTTTGAAGTAGATATATCAGGGGTCGGCAACCTTTCAGAAGTGGTGTGCCGAGTCTTCATTTATTCACTCTAATTTAAGGTTTCGCATGCCAGTAATACATTTTAAAGTTTTTAGAAGGTCTCTTTCTATAAGTCTATAATATATAACTAAACTATTGTTGTATGTAAAGTAAATAAGGTTTTTAAAATGTTTAAGAAGCTTCATTTAAAATTAAATTAAAATGCAGAGACCCCCGGACTGGTGGCCAGGACCCAGGCCGTGTGAGTGCCACTGAAAATCAGCTGTGTGCCACCTTTGGCACACATGCCATAGGTTGCCTACCCCTGAGATATATGCTTCTCTTGCACACATTTCCCGCTTGCAGGCTATATCCTGTGTTTTGATCTCTTTTCAATCTTCCTTGGCTATGATTTCCTTCATAATGAGGATCTGTGCAAACCTGCTAATTCTGTGGCATAAACGCACTCCTTATACCACAGCTGCCAACTGCTTTGTGGTATCTGTGCCAGCTGTGTGCATAAGGATCTGTGATCACCTACCTTAACCTGTTAACCACTGTGATCACTGGCCACGTAATGCTTGCTAGTCTGTTGTTGTTTACAGTGATCTGGCATATGACTGTTTTGCTTCCCATCTCTGTGACATGACAATGTACAGATATAATTATTTTTACAGCCTTGTAACTGAATGTGATGCTTGTTGGTTAATGGTTGATTTGTGATATATTTTGATCCATAGCATATTTTGATGATTGTCATTGTTCATGCCTCCTTGGGTGGTACTGAAGATTAACGAGTAGCTTAAGGGCAACTTCTTCAAACTACTTCATATTCTTCAAATATAGTGGTGTCTGGAGAGATGAACACAGATTGTGTCCATAAGTGTCCTGTTTGTGTGTCTAAATCAAATATCTGGGTTTACAATTTCCCCGTGCTCTTTAAAACTAGTTGATTCACTACAGGTTTCTAAGCAACATGCAATAACAAATCCCTGCATATAAACAGGAGGCTTAGGAGGTGCTTGCTTACTTATTTTTATTACCCAATATTCTGTCTAAAGCAAAAAATATTTGTTGTGAAACTTGAGCGCAGGACCAAATATCCGCCAGCATTATTTTGGGGAAAGATTTGTTTTAGTAAGATATTATTGTGTTGATTTTTCATTAAGATGTAAATAGCTATTTACTAACAAGTCACAGACACACATTTATGCTGTGTGCATGTAAGAAAGAAAGCAAGAAAGACCAGGTATATGAGGCTATACTTAAATCATTAAATTATTTAAAGGGAGTTGTACCTCTAAAACACAGTATGACAATTGAGATGTTTTTCCTGTCTTTACAGACGATGTATTATATTAGATTATTTTTTTAAACAAGAACATAAAAACATAAGAACGGCCGTACTGGGTCAGACCAAAGGTCCATCTAGCCCAGTATCCTGTCTACCAACAGTGGCCAATGCCAAGTGCCCCAGAGGGAGTGAACCTTCTCTCTCCTGCCATCCATCTCCACCCTCTGACAAACAGAGGCTAGGGATACCATTCCTTACCCATCCTGGCTAATAGCCATTAATGGACTTAACCTCCATGAATTTATCCAGTTCTCTTTTAAACGCTGTTACAGTCCTAGGCTTCACAACCTCCTCAGGCAAGGAGTTCCACAAGTTGACTGTGCGCTGTGTGAAGAAGAAGTTCCTTTTATTTGTTTTAAACCTGCTGCCCATTAATTTCATTTGGTGGCCCCTAGTTCTTGTATTATGGGAATAAGTAAATAACTTTTCCTTATCTACTTTTTCCACATCACTCATGATTTTATATACCTCTATCATATCCCCCCTTAGTCTCCTCTTTTCCAACCTGAAAAGTCCTAGCCTCTTTAATCTCTCCTCATATGGGACCCGTTCCAAACCTCTAATCATTTTAGTTGCTCTTCTCTGAACCTTTTCTAATGCCAGTATATCTTCTTTACAGGAGAGAGTGAGGGAGCCCCACATCAGAATATCCCATAGCTCAATAACTCTCTATAGTTTCTTGCAATATAAGAATATGTAATTTGAGAGTGGAAGCTATCCTGGCAAGTTGCACACAACAAGAAGTATTTTAAATATGTATATTTTGGAAATGGGTTCCTATAGGAAAAGAGGGTGAGTGCTAAGGGAGGAAATAGATAAGAAAGAAACAAAGGAAAGCATCAATGGTGGTCTGGCATGTCAGGGTATTTAGTATTAAATCCCCCATTGTGGAGATTCGTGTTGTGCCATAGAGTTGCCAGTGATTTGCTCGTGGAGGCTGCTGTTAAAATTCCACAACCAAACTAGAGGGAAGACGGGAGCCATTTTCTGCCTCTGATTCAGCTCGCCCCTAACCTATCTCTAACTACTGTTAGATTCTGTTAAGCCCATGTATAAGTGCCTGCTATGCTGTTGGAATGGAATAGCATCTGATTCTGTTTCAAATTTTATTTTATGAGTTTTTATTTTTATGATATTTTTATTCTTTTTGTTTTATTTCATGACATGTCGGCTAGTAGTAGTGCATAGTACTCTGTACTTTAATATACACTATTATTAACATGTCGCAATATGACATAATATAATCATTGACATTTTATTTTTAAAATAATTAAGCAGCTGCTACTTAGTACTGATTGAGACATCTTGTCTAGATCACAGTGTGTCCTGTTTGTATTGTAACAAAACAGTTTAATACTGTCAAGGTGTCAGGTAGAGTGGACATTTGAACCTAGGTCTCTCACATGCAGAATTAGCAAAGAATCCTGTGGCACCTTATAGACTAACAGACGTTTTGCAGCATGAGCTTTCATGGGTGAATACCCACTTCTTCGGATGCAAGTAGTGGAAATTTCCAGGGGCAGGTATATATATGCAAGCAAGAAGCAAGCTAGAGATAACGAGGTTAGTTCAATCAGGGAGGATGAGGCCCTGTTCTAGCAGTAGAGGTGTGAAAACCAAGGGAGGAGAAACTGGTTCTGTAGTTGGCAAGCCATTCACAGTCTTTGTTTAATCCTGAGCTGATGGTGTCAAATTTGCAGATGAACTGAAGCTCAGCAGTTTCTCTTTGAAGTCTGGTCCTGAAGTTTTTTTGCTGTAGGATGGCCACCTTAAGATCTGCTATTGTGTGGCCAGGGAGGTTGAAGTGTTCTCCTACAGGTTTTTGTATATTGCCATTCCTAATATCTGATTTGTGTCCATTTATCCTTTTCCTTAGAGACTGTCCAGTTTGGCCGATGTACATAGCAGAGGGGCATTGCTGGCATATGATGGCGTATATTACATTGGTGGATGTGCAGGTGAATGAACCAGTGATGGTGTGGCTGATCTGGTTAGGTCCTGTGATGGTGTCGCTGGTGTAGATATGTGGGCAGAGTTGGCATCGAGGTTTGTTGCATGGATTGGTTCCTGAGCTAGAGTTACTATGGTGCGGTGTGCAGTTACTGGTGAGAATGTGCTTCAGGTTGGCAGGTTGTCTGTGGGCGAGGACTGGCCTGCCACCCAAGGTTTGTGAAAGTGTGGGATCATTGTCCAGGATGGGTTGTAGATCCCTGATGATGCGTTGGAGGGGTTTTAGCTGGGGACTGTATGTGATGGCCAGTGGAGTCCTGTTGGTTTCTTTCTTGGGTTTGTCTTGCAGTAGGAGGCTTCTGGGTACACGTCTGGCTCTGTTGATCTGTTTCCTTATTTCCTCGTGCGGGTACTGTAGTTTTGAGAATGCTTGGTGGAGATTTTGTAGGTGTTGGTCTCTGTCTGAGGGGTTAGAGCAGATGCGGTTGTACCTCAGTGCTTGGCTGTAGACAATGGATCTTGTGGTGTGCCCGGGATGGAAGCTGGAGGCATGAAGGTAGGCATAGCGGTCGGTAGGTTTTCGGTATAGGGTGGTATTAATGTGACCATCACTTATTTGTACTGTGGTGTCCAGAAAGTGGACCTCCCGTGTAGATTGGTCCAGGCTGAGGTTAATGGTGGGGTGGAAGCTGTTGAAATCTTGGTGGAATTTTTCCAGAGTCTCCTTCCCATGGGTCCAGATAATGAAGATGTCATCAATGTAGCGTAGGTAGAGAAGGGGCGTGAGTGGACGGGAGCTGAGGAAGCGTTGTTCCAGGTCGGCCATAAAAATATTGGCATATTGTGGGGCCATGCGGGTGCCCATAGCGGTGCCACTGATCTGGAGATACATATTGTCATCAAATTTGAAATAGTTGTGTGTGAGGATAAAGGCACAGAGCTCAGCAACCAGTTGTGCTGTGGCATCATCAGGGATACTGTTCCTGACAGCTTGTATTCCATCTGTGTGTGGGATGTTTGTGTAGAGAGCCTCTACATCCATGGTGGCTAGGATGGTGTTTTCTGGAAGGTCACCAATGCTTTGTAGTTTCCTCAGGAAATCAGTGGTGTCACGGAGATAGCTGGGAGTGCTGGTGGCATAGGGTCTGAGTAGAGAGTCCACATATCCAGACAGTCCTTCAGTGAGAGTGCCAATGCCCGAGATGATGGGGCGTCCAGGATTTCCGGGTTTGTGGATCTTGGGTAGTAGATAGAATAACCCTGGTCGGGGCTCTAAGGGTATGTTGATTTGTTCCGGTGTTAGTGTAGGGAGTGTCCTGAGTAGATGATGCAGTTTCTTAGTGTATTCCTCAGTGGGATCTGAGGGAAGTGGCCTGTAGAATTTGGTATTGGAGAGTTGTCTGGCGGCCTCCTTTTGGTAGTCAGACCTGTTCATGATGACTACAGCACCTCCTTTATCAGCCTCTTTGATTATAATGTCAGGATGGTTTCTGAGGCTGTGGATGGCATTGCGTTCTGCACGACTTAGGTTATGAGGCAAGCGATGTTGTTTTTCCACAATTTCTGCCTGTGCACGTCGGCGGAAGCATTCAATGTATAGGTCCAGACTGTCATTTCGACCCTCAGGGGGAGTCCATGTGGAGTTCTTCTTCTTGTGCTGTTGGTGGGAGGGTAACTGTGTATCGGTGCGCTGTTCAGTGTTGTCCTGAAAGTATTCTTTGAGTCGGAGACGGCGAAAGTAGGCTTCCAGATCGCCGCAGAACTGTATCATGTTGGTGAGGGTGGCAGGGCAGAAAGAGAGTCCCCAAGATAGGACAGACTTTTCTTCTGGGCTGAGTGTGTGGTTGGATAGATTGACGATATTGCTGGGTGGGTTAGGGGTACCACGGTTGTGGCCCCACGTAGCAGGTAAGAGTTTAGACAGCTTACAGTCCTTTTTCCTTTGTAGAGAGGTGAAGTGAGTAATGTAGATCTCCTGTCTTATTTTAGTGAAGTCCGTTTGTATGGAAGTTTGGTTATTAATGAGAGTGTCCATGTTGGAGAGCTCTTTTTTGATGTTTTCCTATTTCCTGTATAGGATGCTGATCAGGTGGTTCCTCAGTTTCTTTGATAGAGTATGGCATGGGGCTGTGAATTCTAGTAGGTGCCAGCATGCCCAAAAAGTTAGGTGCTGCAATATTCATTGTTGTAATGCCTAAGTCCTGCTTGTGAATCTAGGTGCTAGTGGGATCTTCAGAAGTGCCTACGCAGATTAGACGCCTAACCTGCTTATGCGCTTTTGAAAATCTCACTGTGCACCTATCTGCATCTTTAGGTTCCTAGATACCTTTAAAAACCTGCCCCCCTCAGTGTCTACCTCACTTTTGAAAACGAATTCTCTTTTGGAACTTAGACTATCCACATTTGAAACCTAGCTATGGTGTTGAGGGGTGTGAAAAATCCACAACCCTGAGAACCTTAGCTATGCCAATGCAACCCCCGATATAAATGCAGCTTGGTTGATGGAACGATGCTTCCATGAACCTACCTACCATCACTCAGGGAGGTGGAGTTCCTATTGTGATGGAAAAGCCCCTTTCGTTGCTGTAGACTGCATTTACACTATGGGGTATGCTGGCATAGCTACAGAGCCATAGCTATCATGCTGTAGTCCCTGTAGTGTAGACATGGTCTTAGACACTTTTGAAAATGTTACCCCAAGTCGTCTTCTCAAAGTTTGCTCCCTTGAGCTGAGGCATGGGAAAGTTAAGTTTAAGGGACTGCTGACAATGCTGCTTCTGTCCCCAGAATGGGTGTTTTGGTAGCCACAGTTTTTCTTTTAGGAAAGTGCAAAAACTGGAATGGTATATTTAGAAGATCTATAAAGGAAACCCCACTTAGGCTTCCAAATCCTGAGTCTAAACGCTTTAAAATGGGCAGGAAACAGGAGTGGAATATGGCATTTTACCCCCTTAATGAATTTAAAAATGTGCATTAACAATGATTTCAAGTGGAAGATGGAACCACACTATCCTATTATGTGTGAAGGAGGAGCCAACAAAAGCTGAGCTGATCTCAAAACAAAAGCAAGGGATACTGTCTGCCATTGTATGCTTCATATTGTTTGTGTTGGTGTATGGCAGTCTGACTGCTGTCTCCCTGGAACCCACACAAAATAGAAATGTGTAACTCAGGGAAACCATCCCAGTGGGCAAAACTGTAAAGTAAGACTGGGATTTTGAAAGCAGCCTAAGGGAGTTTGGCACCTAACTCCCATTGAAAATCCAAAGACAAAGTAATTAAAGATGGAAGTTTCTCTATTGACTTCAAAGGGCTTTGGATCAGGTCCCTGCTCCACAATAACCAGAATAGGATACTGCAATCTCATAGGAATTTGCAGGCAATGCCTACCAAGTTTGCAACAAACAATAGCCATGGACATATGAGACCGAATTCACATGAATGTGATCACGGGGCTTTGCGCTTGCATGAGCTGTTGGTGAATTTACAGTTTGCTATGTGGACTGACAGGAAGCTGTGCATACCCCAATGGGGGTATGATTCGAAGAAAACCCTTTGAAGTCAACAAGAAAGGTTCCCATTGGCTTCAGTGGACTTTAGATGAGACCCTAGGATGGAATCCAGAACAGCAGCCACCAGCAAAACCCTCAAGAATGTGGATGATTTGTATTCCGCCCCCCCACTCCTCAAAACTCCACCTGTTTTAGCAGCTGCTGCTGCAAAGGATCCTTTCATCTTACAGCTGTTGAGCAACTATTGCATTTTTATTCTCTTTCATGCCACAGCCCTCTGTTAGGAAACTTTTCAAAAAAATATGTATAATGGCTGGCTGGTGCGTTGGAGGAAGAGATACAAGAGATAGGTGCATGGGGCAGGTTTTGGTCTTGTTAAGCCCTAGAGAAACAAAGCTGTTGGCTGTTTTTGTTTTCTTTCTCTGAGACTCGTGCTTCTCTCATTATGGCGCTTGGAAATATTTGGTGCCAAATTCAGGTCTGAGCTACCCCCATGCATTGGAATCAGCGGTGTATGTGTGTGTGTGGAGGTGTAACTGAAAGCAAAATTTGCACCAGATTTTATCTCAGTCTGAAACCTCATAAGTGCCAGAGAGGGGAATGTGCTCACCCACTGAGCTGCTCATGCACATGCTCAGCAGATGAATGGCCAACAGAGAAATCATGAGCTGGTACCTGCAGGGTCTATATGTGGACATGCTGTGGGTGGAGACTAGGTGTGTCCAGAGCAATGGCTCTGAAATGAGGAGTACAGAGGTAATTTTCTTGAGGAACCAGTACTTCTGCATGCCAGTGGTGTGCAGCCTTGCCTCCATGGAATGCCCTAAGCTGAGCAGCCTTCTCATGGTTAATGCCATTCCTATTGTACCTCCTTCTGTCTCTGTGTTGGAGTAAATGCACACTGTGCTATGTCTGAAGTACTTTGGAAGGTTGCTGCCAAAAGCCTTTTGTGAAACAAATTGATCTGAATCATTTGGGGCAGAGAATGTGGTCTGGTGCAACGAGTACAGAATTGAGAGCCAGGATCCATTTAACCTCCCCGTGCATCAGTTTTCCCATCTGTAATATGGGGATAACGATGCTTTCAATAACTCTCTATAGTTTCTTGCAATATAAGACTATGTAATTTGAGAGTGGAAGCTATTCTGGCAAGTTGCACACAACAAGAAGAATTTTAAATATGTATATTTTGGAAATGGGTTCCTGTAGGAAAAGAGGGTGAGTGCTAAGGGAGGAAATAGATAAGAAAGAAACAAAGGAAAGCGTCAATGGTGGTCTGGCATGTCAGGGTATTTAGTATTAAATCCCCCATTGTGGAGATTCGTGTTGTGCCATAGAGTTGCCAGTGATTTGCTGGTGGAGGCTGCTATTAAAATTCCACAACCAAACTGGAGGGAAGACGGGAGCCATTTTCTGCCTCTGATTCAGCTCGCCCTTAACCTATCTCTAACTACTGCTATAGCATCTCTGACAAATTTGACATCCCTGAGGCTCATGGAGTTACTTCTGAAGAATAAAATGTTACATTATAATGCATCAGAGTGCATCAACTACCATGTGCACACACCTTGCAAATTACAGAAGCCAAATGCTCTACTTTACTATCAAGAGACTCAGTATATTTTTCCAAGAGAAAGTATACACCGCTCCGGCCACGTGCAGCTTGGTATAAGTTTGCTTGTCAAATCTTGTTGCCTCCCTCTTTAATTATGGTTGTGAGGAAGTGCTGTAGTTTCAATGGGACAACAAATTAAGAGACTCCTCAATCTCCAGATTAAGAGACTCCTCTGAAATCACAAACATACCTAATGTATTGGGTTTAGCACAGGCTAAGGTGGAACCTTTTTGGTGCCATCTATACAGGAATTTTTGTCAAAATTCCCCACTATTGCTAACACTGGTTCAGTGCCACTGAGTATATCAAAGTGGGGAGTCAGCCCTAGTGTAGACAGTTCTCTTGGAACCCTTCTCAAAGCAGATATAATCGACACAACACTGGTGGCAGTTGGTGGTCCATCTACACTAGAGCTACTATTGCTGCTAGCACTAGTGGGGTTGAACCTATGTTAGCTACAGTGGGAACTTTCAGAAATTTCCCGTGTAGACAAGGGCTCAGTGGGAGCACCTTGTTATGCTATTAGCAGCACATCTTTGGCACATGCCAGCATAGTCTTGGAATATCAGGTCTCAAAAATTGAATGAAATGGTCAGATTCCCTGTGAATCAGTGTTCCTAGCTATCATCTCTCTAGATTTTAGTATCATGATGGCATATGAGTGTGTTTCTTATTTCCTTATCCCCTGTCCCTGGTAGTTGGATTCTGGGGATTATCCCATCTGAAACTCAGATACAGACTTCCACAGCTGGTATGTTAGTGTCAGGAAATTCTCATTCCCAGCATATCAGTATAAATAGCATTGATTTTCTTTTCTTCTCTGTGTGCGTGTGTGTACACAATGTGCTGAATGTAGCAGCTTTCCTCCTGCGCACACGTTGAGGTGTGGTCAAAGTGGCTTTAAATATAGCTTACTCACTGCCATCACATTGTCATTCATGGCGTCTATATTTAATTTGGTTTACATTCCTTCATCAGAAATCCATCTCGGCACAAGGAAAACTACAGCCCAATTTTAAAAGCCAGTTCTGAGTGAGATTGGTGACATTTACACGAAATAAGAAGCACTGAAAATAAAATCATAAATGCTGTTCCAGGTAGATATACTGTGCCCTTGTGGGATTTAGATTCATCACATTTGAATCAGCTTTGTATCCAAGAAAGCCTTCTATTGCTCAGTCCTCGGTTCAAAAAGCCATTTATATTTCCATTTAAGGGGTTAATTCTGCAAGGAACTGAGTACCTGCTGTGAGGTGCTAATCACCCTCAACTCTCATTGATCCAGTCACCTCGAATTCAGTGGGTGTTGAAGATGCCTGACATTTCACAGGTCAGGCCTTAACCTAGTGTTTATATAGTTCTTAGAAAATGTTATCTGATTATTATTATTAATTATTTGTACCACAGACGTACCTAGTGGCCCCAGCTGGGATCAGAGCCCCATTGTACTATGCTTTGTGCATATGCATAGTCAGAAATGGTCTCTGCCCTGAAGAGATTACAATCTAAATAGATAAAACTGACACATGCTGAGAGTAAGGATGTATTATTATTCCAGTTTTGCAGATGGAGACCTGAAGCACAGAGAGGTTAAGTGACTTGCCCAAGGTCATGCAGGAAATCTATAGCAGAACTAAGAATTGAAGCGTCTCCACTGAGTGCTAGTCCAGTGCCTTAACCATATGTTCATCCTTTCTCTTTAATTGCACATCAGTTGTAAGTTGTAAAAAATAGCAAGTTATGTAGAGTCCCTGTAACAGATTCTTTAAACTAATATCATTTTTGTATATAAACGTGCAGAGGAGGTATCTGGTTTCATACTTTTATGTCTGGTTTTGCATTAGTTTCTGTGGGAAAGCGTACGAAGAGACAGGCACATGTTTAAACATAGCAGGATAGATTCTCTGAGCCAACTCAGCTACACTTGCACAGAATCAGAAGTGTCTGCTCCCCCAGTCCCAGGCTGCCAGACAACAGCCTAGTCCTCAGCATAAACATAACAACGGCCATACTGGCTCAGACCAAAGGTCCATCTAGCCCAGTATCCTGTCTTCTGACAGTGGCCAATGCCAGGTGCCCCAGAGGGAATGAACAGAACAGGTAATCACCAAGTGATCCATCCCCTGTCGCCAGAGGTGAAAGTAAGCCGGCCCGGTCCGGCATACCAGTAAAAGCCGGTACACAGCCGACCGTACCAGCAGGGCCGCTGATGAGGGGAGCAGGGGGTAAAAGGGGCAGCTTCCCTGGGGCCTGTCAATTTAAAAGGGCCAGGGGGTCCTGCCAGCTGCCGGAGCCCCTGGCCCTTTAAATTGCTGCCAGAGCCCTGGAGCTCCTGGCCACCAGCGCCGCTACTGCTACCATGGGACTCCGGCAGTGATTTAAAGGGCCCAGGGCTCCGGTCGCTGCTGCGGTAGTGGCAGCCGGGAGCCCCGGGGCTCCGGCAGCGATTGAAAGGGTGCAGGGCTCCCAGCTGCCGCCGCCACTATCCCCCAGCCCTTTAGATCACAGCCAGACCCCCGGGGTAGCGCTAGTGGCGGCTGGGAGCCCCAGCCCCTTTAAATTGCCGCCAGAGCCCAGGGCAGTGCGGGCCGGGCAGCGCTAAAGGGCTGACTGGGGGAGTCTGGCCCAGCCCCGCCCCTTCTACCCAAGGCCCCGCCCCTTCCGGGGGCCCAGAGCTGCTCCCCACACACACACCTTGGTCAGGACCCCGGCTGCTCTGCGTACTGGTAAGTCCCTTAAGTTACTTTCACTCCTGCTTGTCGCCCATTCCCAGCTTCTGGCTACCAGAGGCTAGGGACACCATCCCTGTCCATCCTGGCTAATAGCCATTGATGGACCTGTCCTCCATGAATTTATTTAGTTCTTTTTTGAACCCAGTTATAGTCTTGGCCTTCACAACATCCTCTGGCAAGGAGTTCCACAGGTTGACTGTGCGTTGTGTGAAAAAATACTTCCTTTTGTTTGTTTTAAACCTGCTGCCTATTAATTTCATTTAATGAACCCTAGTTCTTGTGTTATGAGAAGGAGTAAATAACACTTCCTTCTTTACTTTCTCCACACCAGTCATGATTTTATAGACCTCTATCATATCCCTCCCCTTAGTCGTCTTTTTTCCAAGCTGAAAAGTCCCAGTCTTATTAATCTCTCCTCATATGGCAGCCGTTCCATACCCCTAATCATTTTTGTTGCCCTTTTCTGAACCTTTTCCAATTCCAACCTTTTCCAATTCTGAACCTTTTCTAAAGGCTGCTCTGTTTGGCACCCAGATTCCCATGGTCCCTGAGGACCATTCTTATAACTGGAAACCAGCTGAATGCAGCAGCATCCCAGCTATGTCCTCTTTCATCTGGCTACCTACCCCCTATGTGGTATGGAACCCCTACACCAACCCAGTGCTATCAGAGGATTTCTCCATGCGTGGGTGGGGGGAGGGAGGAATCCTCAAGTGGCTCTTTATGCTGGGTTTATGGCTGCTTTGTACCGATGCCTTGGCAGGGCCGAGGATCTTGCTACATGGTTTAAGCCCTGCTCCCACTAGAACCAAATCAGAGTTTTGCCATTGACGTCAACTGAAGCAAGATCATGCCCAATGTACAGTGAACCCATACAACTTCAGATTATTCCTGTAGATTAAATATAGCAAACATTGTCCTTATGGCATATTGGTTGAAGCACTTAAAGAGTTGTTACAAACCTCATTCAAGGTATTGGATGTAACCTGTTAGTTTTGATGGCTCCTTTTGTTTAAAGAGAGATGGGAGATTTCAACAATTGAGGTTAGGATGGGTGGTTGATGTGACTATTCAACCGGTTTGAGGGAAACCAGTTCAAAACATCAAGGAGAGTTAGACAATCTTGAGTAATATAAACAGTCACATGTGGGACAAGCATATTCAACAAAATTAGGTGTCCAGTAAAACTAGTTTCACCACTGCTTGCTCTGCCTCATCTCTGAAATTGAGTTCTGAGTCATAGCCCTTAGCTGATGTCATTAGCATTTACTAGCGGGTGCCTTGCTGTATGTTCAGCAGCATAAACAACAGAGCAAGGAGCAGTGCGGACCTGGAGAACACAAGAAGACTCTGTTGATTGCACTGTAAGTAATGTTTTTTCCCTTGGAGAATTATAATCCATGTTCCCTGTGCTACATGCAGGTTGGTTCATGGATAATCAGTTGTGGAATTATTCCATCCACACACAGGTTGCTTTTGTTCAATCTCAACCTTTTTAAAAAAAAAATCTGCGCTACCAAACCTCTTTGTATGGAATAGCTACTTTCAGATAAACTGTATCTCCAAATGTTTTAAGTAGTTAAATAATACAAGAGAGTCATGGTACCAAATGTCACGTGTGGCATAAAGAGATTGTATAGTGAATACATTAAAGTGTTATGCCGCAAGTCCAAGGCAGAGGGAGAGAGAAAAGGGAGGCTGATGTAAGTAGGAAAAGATATGATTTAACATGAGACTTCGAGAGAGAGAGCTGACGAGGCAGAGGATTACTCAAAGGCTTTTGGAGATTGCAGAGCTGAGTAGAGAAGGTTCTTGCACCAGCATTAGAGGAAGTGCCTGGAGGCAGATTCTGGAAAAGCAGACTGAGAGAGAGAAGCTGGAGTAAGCCTGAAATGCTGCAAGATCAATTAGGACAAATTTAAATGTGTTGCTGACATGACAGGGGAGTCATGGTGGGTTTGCTATAGGTGTACCTCCTAGCATTCTGAGCTGGCTGGATTTTGGAGAACTGGGGCTTTGATGGAATATGGTGGAGGAAAATGCCATGGGCAAGGTGAGAATTGATGAGGTAATCAAATTAAGTCAAAGAGAGGTGCCCAGTTCCCATTGAACGTCAACATTGGACACATAACTAACTCCCTTTGAAAATCCCAGACACTATGTTTGTTCATTCAGGGTATTTTATTTTAAAAACATATCCTCTGGATGGAGTGGGCATATTGGGTTTACATATACGCAAGACTGTTATTTACTTTTAATTTGGTCTGTTGATCAAAACCCAGATTCCAAATACTAGCACAGTTTGTGCCCAATTATGTCATTTCAGTATTTAAAGATGCTGTTACCACAGGTACATTGACACTGACAGTTCCCACACCACTTTGGAAAACCCTCTCCTGTTGTTTTGGTTGCTACTGTCCTTTTCCATTGGTTCTGTTTATTCAGAGTTCCACTATTTGTAATTTCTCAAGATTTTTCCAGTTCAGCCTCATCACCCCCACTATCAGCATCACACTTTCCTCCCTTTTTTATGATCTCTAGGATCTCCTCAGTTCTCCATGACTTTTCAAAAATAATTGTCATTGGTTTGGTACATTCATTAACAATTCCCCTAACACTTTGGTATACACATCACCTGGACTTGTTGATATGTATATATACACATTTTCTGTGTATTCCCTTACCTATTTGTGTTTTACCAATTGCTACAGTATATTCACTAAGGTTTTAATAGGTATTAACTGCCCAGAGCAATTTTTTTTCTGCTGTTAATTACAGATTTTTTAAAAAACTTTTCCCCCCGTTATGGAACCATAATAATTTTTCACCCATTCCTCATACATTAATGGATCTATTTTCTTTCTCTATGTATTTCCCCTCAACACACTTGAGATTGAACAAAGTCGTTCTTTGTTCCCCTTTTGCTAACATTAATACTGCTTTCTTTCTGCCTTATCTTTGCCTGCAAAACTTAACTGAATATTCTTTGACTCCCTCCCCCTTTCTGTTGTACACCAAATTTCTTGTAACCCTCAGTCCCTCACTGAAAAATGCAAACAAATGGGGAATGACTGATTTCAAATGTATTCTAGTCTACTGCACCTTAATTATGGCGTCTTTGGATTTTAACATTTCTTCTTTCACAATTCAGTAATATCCCAAAATTTGTTTCCTTGAAATATAATATTGCTAGTACTCAGAACCCTTTTGTCACTGTATTGAATTCAAATAGTCTGTGGTCACTGCTTCCATGCCTCCTCCGTAGTATGTTCAGGTTCTTAAACAATTCCTTCCTGTTGGTGAGCATATGTTGAAAATGATTAAGATTTGTAGACCAAATATGTTTTTTTTCTTACAGAATCTTAGAAAAATGAAGTCAATTTTTTACCTCTGTTTTTTGATTGCTGGGATTCATGCTGATAAACCTTGCCAACAGAATTCTAGCAACAACAACAGTCCTGAAAATTACCACAGTGGAAACAGAAACCAAGTAGGTCCAGCAAACGAAAATATGCTGGGTCATAAAGTAGGGAGAAGCATTTGTCAGTTTGCATTTTATTTTTATAAGGAGGCTTCTTCTCAGAGAAACAACGGGAATGTGATCTTTTCTCCCATAACCATCTCCACTGCATTTGCAATGCTGACCCTGGGTGCTAAATCAGAGACACTGCAACAGATTCTTAGAGTGTTCCACTTTAAATCAAATGAGATCCAGCAAAGAGAGATGCATGAAGGTTTCCGTCAGCTCATGCAATCACTAAACCGCCAGAATACTAACTTCCAGCTGGATATGGGGAATATCCTGTTTGTGAAAGACCAGCTGAAACTGCAACAGCAATTTTTAAATGATCTAAAAAACTTTTACAGTGGAGAAGTTTTCCCAGAAAATTTCAAGAATGTCAGACCAGTTCAGCAGAAGATCAATAATTACATAGAGAAAAAAACACATGGGAAAATTACCAACCTACTCAATAATCTGGATCCAGTTACTGAAATTCTTCTTCTTAGCTATATTTACCTTAAGGGTAAGACAAAATCATAGGACATCTCGCCTCAGGTCATTTGGCTATCCTTGTGCCAACTCTAGGCTTCACCACTCCCTTTGGAGTACTATTTTTGGAGGGGGAATCACAACCTGCTTCACAATTGGCCTTTTATTCACAGTGTTAATTATGAATAGAGCTGGTCAACACATTTTCATTTAAAATAATTTTCCGATTGAAAGTGTTGACTGTTTTTTTGACAAAATTTTGGTGATTTTTTTCCCATTTTCTGATCAAAGCCAGAGCTGATAAAAAAAATTAGTAAAAAATCTAATTTTTTTTTCTGATGAAAGGGTACGTAAAATATACATTCACGCAGGTACCAAATTCAGGAGAGCATTCCTGTTCAAGAAAACACTTAATCATATACATAGGACCCACTGAAGTCAGTAGGACTCATTGCTTAAGTGCTTTCCTGAATTGGCACCCTTGACAAATGCTATGACAATTTCTGATAAGCAGGTTTAGAGTGCAGTTTGCAAAATGCGGTAAGATACCTAAACAACTTATTGAGTGGAAAATTCTTTATTCTGTCCCAGCAACAGCAAACAGCACAGAGGCAGATATATAACAGAACTTCTGCTTCTCCTCAAAGCCCACCTCTTTGTAACTAAGGTAACTGATTACACCTTTTCTCACATTCTGAAACCCCAGTTGTGCCAGTGTTTGCACATGTGAGTCTCTTTACTCACACAAGTTGTCTTGACTTTTAAATTTTGAAATTAATTTAAAAAAAATGAAAAATGTCAGTGAAGTTTTTGGAAATGTTACCCCTTGGTTTGTAACCAGTTATTGAGCTGGTCAAAGTTTTTCAAATGTCGACCCACTCCTGAAAAAAAAACATTTTCCCTTTGTTTTTCAGTTACATCTATGCATTTGTGTAAATCTTTGAAGGATTAGCTGTAGAGTGGTAAAACTAGTTTGAATCTATTGATTCACTTGAAAGGCTGCCATAAAAAAGATGGAATAAAGTTGTTCTGTCTTGCCACAGAGGGCAGGACAAGAGGCAATGGATTCAAAGTACCATTTAGCAGATTTAGATTAAATCTCAGGAAAAACTTCCTAACTGTAGAACAGCAGGACAATGGAACAGACTGCCTCGGGAGGGTGTGGAAGCTTCTTCACTGGAGGTTTTCAAAAGGAGGCTGGATAGCCATCTGTCTTGGATGGTTTAGACACAACAAATCCTGCATCTTGGCAGGGGGTTAGATTAGATGACCCTTATGGACTCTTCTAACTCTATGATTCTATGTTTCTTTGTCCTTCCATATCCATATCCCTCTTCCCCACTCCATCAAGGAAGGCTAGTTTCTATCTGTCCCTCTCTAGTTTCAAGATTTTTACTCATCTCCCAAATAGCATTTTCAAGACAGGCTTTTAGTTAGCAGGTATCAGGCTTTCCTTCCAGTCTTAACAGTGGACAAAAAAAAAATAAAAAAAATGTGTGGATTCTGCCCACCCTGAAAATCAAACAGCTATGGAATTAAAAGTTACATAGATTTGAAGGGTTTAGCCATAAGTTTAGTACAATATCATACATTATAATAATAGGAAAATATTAACTGAAAATAATATAGGAACTAAAACCTTCTACATCGCACATATGAAGGTACAGCTGTCACACATGTTCTAAAATGGATATTTATTTAAAAGTAGAGATGCCCTTAGCCACAGTGTTCAATTCCATATCTGAAATGAATTCCCAGAACCCCCAATATTTTGTGTGTGTAGATCCTGTCTTCCACTTTAAATCCCGCTCTCTTTAAAATGTTTGCTATGAGTGGATGATTATGCCCTGAGACAAACTGCATTTCTTTTTGATTTTAAAGAAATTGCGAAGAATTACACTTAAAATCCAAACTATTGCTGCTATTGCTTCCACATAGAAAATAAGAATGGGCTAAAACGTTGAATGGTTCAGAGGCTAGGTTTGGTTTGGAGAAGAATCCGCAATTTTAGAAGCTTTTATAAAGTCTGACCTAACATTTAATGGCTGTCTCATCCTCTGTACCATGTGATTATTCCCCCCGCAGTCCTGATGACTCTTCTCCCTTTTCCACAGTACATTGTAGCTTACATTGAGTTGTTGTCTGAGGATGGAGGCTTGGTGGCATTCTAACTTGCACTGTACTGAGGGTTTCACCGGATGATTTGCTACTCTTCTTGTTTGCCTTGGGGCTTAGATAGTGAGCATGTTCCCTCCCCCCCCAAATCCTGTCATTTTACTTGCCCCCATAGTTCAGCGAGGAATTATTGTCCAACCCACTGGAAAGGGCAAGTTCTGGGTTTCCTTTTGTCCCTGGAGCATTGTAAAGAATTGCAGAGGCAAGACCTCCTTGAAAAGTGCCCTGCTAAGAGGAAGAGCAGCACAGGCAGATCTGGGTTTGGATGGAGGAGGAAGGAAGAATTAATGAATGTCCCCAATATGCGATCTGTCTGCCAAATTCTGACATCCTTACTCAGTTTTTAACCAAAGCTGTGTATGAAACCAGTAGGAATTTTCTCTGAGTAAGCAGCAAGTAATAGCTGCCTGAGCATATCAGGATTTGGGCCTGTGACTTATCAAAAAATGTTGTGACTCACTATGGAATTTCCCTAAAACATGACAAGGCAATACTTCTGCCATGTTAAAGAAGAGTCCAGGGGCTCTGACCTGACAGTACAAAAATTGGAGACTTCTTTTAACAGACAGACTTACTCTAAAATTACATACATCATGTTTGTGGCTACACTGTTTATGGAGAAACTTAGTCACAATGTAGCAATTTTCTCCTCTTTAAAAGAATAATGCTTTGCACTTTATATCTTAAAAGCCCCATACGAGCATTAATTAATAATAATGACACCCTTAAGTACTATGTAACTATTATTATGCCAGTTTTATAGCTGAGGAAACAAAGGGTAGAGATGAAATTATTTGCACAAGGCCTCAGAGTGACTCAGGATTGGAGGAGGGATTAGAATTCCAGAGGACTTTGTTCTCAGTCCAGGGTTTAGTCAACTAGACCAATTTTACCCAGCAGGGTAATCGTGCTGCCCATGTACTTTAATTAAGAAGCAAAGTGTAACTTAGAGTTAGAGCTGATCAGAAAATAGGGATTGGTTTCTGCAGAAAATTTTAATAACTTTTCCAACTTTTCATTGAAATATCAAATACCAAAATATTTTGGTGTTCAGGGATTCAGGTTTTCCACAAAAGTTTCCCCAGAAAGCAGCTGTTTTTCACAAAAAAGGTTCTAGTCAAAACCCCGATTTTCCACGAAAAACAATTAGATGGAAAATTGTCGACAACTCCTACTTACAGTATCCTCTGTTCTTCGTGACATTTTATATGATGTCATACTGCATCCAAAAGCTTATAAATGCAGATTCATTGTCTCTGCATTAGGAAGAGCTGCATTAGGAAGGCTAGTAGTCATAATGGAGGCATTTCCGGATGAACTCAGGAATTTGCAATCCAGATCCAGATCTGAATTTTAGGGTTTAGGATTAGAGTTGGTCAGGAAATTTCCATCTGTTTTATTTTAAATGGAAAATGCAGTTGCTACAAAATCAAAAATTTCTGTGAAAAATTTAGATTGTTGCCTAAATTTTTTGATTTTTCATCCAGAAAATCTAAATTAAATATTTCATTTTCTGTCAAACCAAATCAAAACATTTCATTTCACATCAATTGCACATTAATCTATGTTTGCCTGAGCTGCAGCAGTGCCTGTGGGAGTTGTAGTCCAGCCAGGGAGCCTAGCCCATAGAGGAGAATAGGGGTACAAGGCACCTGAACTACAGCTCCCATGAGTCATTGCAGCAGCTCAAGGGACACAGATTAATTGTAGAACCATCATGAAAAGAAATATTTTGAGGTTCAACATACCAAAATGAAACATTTTGATTCAGGAATACTGAAACATTTAATTTTGATCAGAAATATAAAAATGAAACATTTAAACAATTCTGAATCTAAATGTTTCAGAACTTTCCATTCCGCTGTTTTTGATATTTTGCCATTGTCTTGATTTGGCAAGAAAACATATCAGAATTTCCTGTAGGACAGAGATGCCAATTTTTAACCAGCTTCACTTGGGACCATCTCTAGTTTGACGAGATTAGTCACTTCAGTAATTCAGTTAAATAAGATTTATTTCAAGCTAATGTCTTTGAGGTATTTTTAAGGCTCCCATCACCATATATCTAGGCATTAACACACACTATTTTAGTATCATTAAGGACAGTGTCTGAGGTGGGACTAGAACTCAAGGTATCTCGCCTTTAATTACAAGAAAGGGGTGTATTTTTGGCTTTTTATATATTTGCATTATACAAAGAAAAGGAAGCTACAGATATTAAGCATTATCTAGTGGGAACATATAGCATTACAGTGGAAGCATATGAATGCATTCTAATGCTCTGTTTTCAGTCATTCAGTACTTTCTGAAAAATACATCAGTTGGGAAAGTCTAAGCAAAACCGATTAATAGATCAACTGTTTTTTAGTACACAGGGTTGCGAGGACAGAGAACAATTTATTTCCGTATTATAAGAAATATCATTACAATGTTTTGTTGTTTTTCTAGTTGTTTGTTAACAGCTCTATGGCTGCAGTGAATGAGGGTGAATAGTTGGATTTTGGCTTGGAATTTCTTCTCACTGAGAAGAAGACACTTCTCTGAAAACACTTTGTGTGCTTCAGAAAAGATTGGTTTTGTTTTGACCAAGCTATTAGCTTTTGAAAATCCCATGTTTTCTGCTTGCCCAGTACATTTTGCAAGAGGGTTTTCACCAAGCAGCATGAAAGCTGGAGTAAACATCTCCTGAAACACCTCTAAGAAACACCCTCACCTCAATCTGGTTTAGGTGTGGGACTAGGTAGAGGAATTTTCAGCCCAACTGATCCCTTTCTTCCACTTGGCTGAAGTCCATCCCCTTGAACAAGAGCTCTTTTATGGACTTTAACCAAGTGGAAGAAAAGGATCAGTTGTGTTGAAAACTCCTCTACTTCGTCCCGCACCTAAACCAGACTGAGGTGAAGGGAGGTTGTGAGGGTGTTTCTTAGAGATGGGAGCAGGGCACAGTCTACTGATGGCTTTCCCCATCCAAATTAGGTTTTGGGGGGTGTTTAAAATGTTGGTCTGCTACCCAGCCAATGTGGTGGCAGGAGATGTTTACTCCAGCTTTCATGCTGCTTGGTGTCACTTGAAAATTGCTGCCAGACGTGCAGGATCAACTCATATCCCGTGTTAGAACACTGGGGAATGTATTAAGCCTCCTCCCTGAAAATAGTCTGGCAATTCCTTCTGGCATGAGGACAGGCATTGGGGTATATGATGGCTATCTAAGTTGAAAGCACCATCCTTTTACTACAGAACAGCTTCTGGGTTTGTTTAAACCACTCCCAACCCAACCCCCCCATGTACATATTACAGTTGAGTTATAGTTACTCTAATTTATGCATTTAGGGACAGATCCTCAGTTGGTGTGAATTGGTGTAGCTCTAAAGGCAAATACAGCTACTGCAGTTAATGCCAACAAAGGATGGTTTCTTGTTCCCAGAACATCCACTAACTCTCTCTTTCTTTGAATCATAAGCCACGTGGAATAAAACTTTCAATCCAAAGTACACTAAAGACGATGACTTCTTTGTGGATGGAAACACAGTTGTTAAAGTCCCTATGATGTTCCGGATGGGCATGTGCAAACACGCCTATGATGACCAGCTGTCTAGCACCGTGGTGCAAATGGATTATAAGGAAGAAAGCATTAAAGCATATTTTATTCTGCCTGATGAAGGACAAATGAGGAAGTTGGAGAATGGCTTGTCATGTGAAAGTCTGCCTAAATGGAGAAACTTACTTTCAGAAAGGTAAAATCTTTCAGCTCTCTACTCTGGTGGCAGGCAGTCCCTTTAGATCGGGGTAGGCAACCTATGGCACACGTGCCGAAGGCGGCACGCGATCTGATTTTCAGTGGCACTCACACTGCCCGGGTCCTGGCCACCAGTCTGGGGGGCTCTGCATTTTAATTTAATTTTAAATGAAGCTTCGTAAACATTTTAAAATCCTCATTTACTTTACATAGAACAATAGTTTAGTTATATATTATAGACTTATAGAAAGAGACCTTCTAAAAACGTTAAAATGTATTACTGGCACACGAAACCTTAAATTAAAGTGAATAAATGAAGACTCGGCACACCACTTCTGAAAGGTTGCCGAACCCTGCTTTAGATCAAGGGTGTCGGACAAATTCTTGGGGAAGGATGATTGTATTTTTAACTATGATCCCCTGGCTGTGGTATAGAATTAGGGCTAATGTGCTCCCCTCAGTGAGGTTAATGCACAAAGATCAAGACTAGAATATGGCCTTTATGTAGTTAACTTTTTTAGTTATTTTCAAGGGCTTGTCTACACATATAGCACTGCACTGATGCAGCTGCACCACTGTAGTGTAGTGAAGATGCTATCTATGCCAAAGGGAGAGCTTTTCCTGTCAGTGTAGGTACTCTACCTCCCCAAGAGGTGGTAGCTATATTGATGGGAGAAGCCCTCCTGTCGGCATAGCACTATCTACACCAGAAGTTCAGTCGGTATAACTGTGTTGCTCAGGGGTGGGGATTTTCCACTGTAGTTACACTGACATAAGTCTGTAGTGTAGACCAAGCCCAGGACATGTTATCTGTTCAATATCTTATTGTCACATTCTGTATCACTCAATGTGAAAATCTGCTTCCCTTTAGGACCACTGCCATTTCTGCATTTTGTTTCTTTTGCTTCCCTATATGCCTTTCTCTGTAGTCTGTTGTTCTCCCTTTATCTCATTTTTTTCCCTTCTGCATTTCCCTCCCTGTGGCAGCTTTCATTTCCAGCCCCTCTGGATTCTCTCTCCTATGCTTTCCCCCATCCCACCTGTTAAGATGATTATCAATGAAAAAGTTAATGCTAATATTTTAAGTCTCATCATTTGTCTTCAGAATTATCACCCCAGTAAGACTAAGGAGTGTGTGTGTGTGTGTGTGTGTGGGGGGGGGGGGGGGGGGGGGGGGGGGGGGG
>QXTE01000002.1:19235406-19314341 GCA_003942145.1 Platysternon megacephalum | reverse complement strand
GGGGAGGAGAGTTCATGCATCTCAAAGCCATTGTTTCAGGCTGCCAGCAGACCCAAGAAGATGGCATTTCATTTATTACATTCATGTTACATTATCTTTGCAACCATGAGAGCTAGAATTTTAACTCACTTTGAAAGGGGCAAATTTAGGCTCCAGTGCTGAAAATGTGCTTGGCTTCTTGCATGTCTACAGTAGGACTGCTAATGTGCATAAAATTAAGCATGTGCCTGTTGGCGGACTCAGGGCCTTTCATTCTGGAGAGTAAGAATGTGCCACATAAATGCACCAAGCAGGCTGAATGCTTGACAACACTGCCTTAGATTACCAAACCCCATCTTTAAGACAAGGAATTGAATTAAATTAAATACACAGTTTACAGTTCTTTATGTTGATAGCTGGCAGAGCATTTTGAAACTTGGCAACACTTTTTCACAAAAACTTTCACTGAAAAATGTGAACTGTTTTTCATTGAAACTTCAAAAATGTAAAAATTTAATCGAGCTCTACCAACAGGAGGATCCTCGTGACCAGTGGTGCTGGAACAATTTTTATAGTGGGGGTGCAGAAACCATGTATTTGGGTTGTTATTTTACTACTTCAAGCCAGGGGGTGCGGCAGCACCTCTCCCCACACCACTAGTTTCAGCCCCAATGCTCATGATTGTTCCTAAAATCAGTACTGGGCAATGAAACAGCTTAACCAAAATGTCAGTGGTGTTATCCCTGTCAAATAAACATGAATTGTGCAAAGAGGAGCTGCCTTAGTATCAGCAGACAAGGAACTAAGCAAAATGTTATTACCTTTTCCCAAACTGGAATAATCTACCTATAAAGCAGCAGTGGAGTTCTATGGTTTGTAGTATAGAAAGACCTCATTATTAGAGACCCCAACGAGCTGGCTTTGTGTGGACACGTTCACTCACTGAAATTCACTGGAGTTTGGCACTCATGCAAACCGATGACCAGTAAACCCCTTCTCTCTCTCCACATAGTCTTCAGAGCAGTTGGTTGGTCCATTTTGCACCTTTGGGAGGGTGTAGTAAATCCGTTCACTCCCTAAATCAAACCAACTTAAGGGCCTCCAGGGGAGTAGGCTACCTACCTGTTTTTCTGTTTAGCAGTAATACAGTTGGAACTCCTTGGGTCCTGTTCTCTTTTTGTCACCTTCACATCAATCTGCAGCCTGATGCCCCACACCCCACTGCAGTAGTGAAGAGAGTTTCCAAGGGGAGGTCATTTGACTTTCACAAACCCAGCTGAGTTATGCCTGGTTTCAGTGAAAAACTTTTGCACAGTCCAGTTCAATGTATCTGGTCTGAATAAATATATGGAGATAACGTAGAATTGCATGCAGCTGGGAGCAGTGTACTTCAGGCCATTTCAGTAGGTTACATTCAGGGAAGAAGGGGTGGCCCTATGGTTAAATCTGAGGACTAGAGATTCATGAACTCAGGATTCTATTCCTAGGTCAGTCACCAAGTTCCTGTGTGATCTTGGTCAAGTCACTTGACCTCTTTGTGCCTCAGTTTCCCACCCACAAAATGGGTTGATACCACTCACAGGGGTATTGTGAGAAGTGTTCATTACTGTTGAGATTAGAGTGACCGGACATCCTGAGATTAGAGTGACTGGACATCCTGAGATTAGAGTGACTGGACATCCTTATACTGGCAACTATTATCTCCCTGCCCCCATCCCAATTTTTCACACTTGCTATCTAGTCACCCTACTTGAGATTGTTGGATGGAAGGTGTAGAAGCACGGAGTGTTACCCTTAGGTATAGCAAGGGCCCTGTTTAACATGTGGGTAATTTGTTGTGTGTCCCAGTGTCTACTCCTCTCTTCCTGAGGCTGTGTGTGTACTGCATTCTTCTTTCCCCTCACATTAGCAGTAGATGAGGACAGGTGGAATGGCTTATTCTATATAATGGGAGGATAAAAATGGCCCAATGACAGTTGCATCATTAATAGGGCAGCAGTCAGCACCTTCTGCCAAAAAAGCAGGAAAAGGGAAGAGATCAGCAATCAGGAAAGAGTCTATTGCACCTCCACTAGCACTATTAGCTAGTAACAATCCTAGCATCTAACTCAAGACATGTTCTCATGTGCTATCAAATGGCTAGTGCTTCTCACTGTAGATGCTAGAACTAACTCCAGAAAAACTAGAGACAGTGGGACAGTGAGTAAAAAATGCACCAGAAATACTGAGCATTGACTAGTTTTACAGACAGCACTGAAGTATTCATTTTCCATTAAATTGACTAAATCTTACATAAAGCCAACAATATGATTCATGAACTAGACAGATATGCTTTGTTGTTAGCTTTTATCCTAAATAAATTAGGCACCACACATTCTTCTGCTCTCTTTGGAATTTGTTTTGTTTGTTTTCCCCCCACAGGTTTAATTTAATTGTTAAGCTAAGGCCAACATTTTCAAAAGGGACTCATGAACTTGGGCGCCTCGCGTTTTTTGGGTGTCCAGCTTAAGACACCTTAAAGGGGATTGATTTTCAGAGGGTGAATGCTCAGCACTTTCTGAAAATCAGGCACAAAATCACTAGTCGCTTTTGAAAATCTTGGCTAAAGAGCCTTAAGGAGGAAAATTTCCCCAAAAATGGGAATACAGTACAGCCTTAGATATCTTAAGGGACACTGGCAACCTACCAGTAATAGGAGCTTGGAAGATGGTCCAGCAGGCTCTGAAGTTTGATTCTGTTTTTAAAGCCTGCTGGACAGTTCTCCTGATTATGGACATTGAGATGAGCTGTCCTGAGGGTTGACCCATAGTCCTTTGAAGTCAATGAGAATCTTCCCATTGACTTCAGTGGGTGTCACTGAATCGGGTTCTTGGTGGGGCAGATAAGGAATCTCCTGGAAGATGGGGAGGAAAAACAAGCTGAGTGGAGGGATAAGCCAGATGCTCTGCACTTGTTGAATTCAGGAGCACAGCCTCAGTCTGTCAATATTACTTAGAGCTTTCCTGAAACTGTCTCTCTATCTGTATTAGGGCCTTATAGGTCCCATTACCATAGTATCTGAGCACCTCACAGATCTCAATGTATTTATCCTCACAACACCCCTGTGAGGTAGAGCAGTGCTATTATATCTAATTAACAGATGGGGAGCTAAGGCACAGAGATTCTAAGTGACAGGGAATAGAACCCAGGTCTACCACGTTCCAGGATAGCACCTTAGTTATGAGCCATCCTTCCTCCCAGTCCAGGCTTCCAATATTACTTATCAGAAACCTCCTGTTCCCCACCAGAGGAAATCTGTCATGGGTCTTCAGTCAAATCTTCTCTATGGGCTAGTGGAAACAATGCAAACAAATGTCTCAATAATCACCACAGCATGTTATGTTGTCAGGAATGAGCCTGCCCTGCACTGTGACATCTGATTGAAATGTTTTACCATTTTCTTGCATTTCTCTTTGGACAGCTCAACCAATTTATATCTGCCAAGATTCTCTGTTCATGGCAAATTTGACTTAAAACAAATTCTTTATAGAATGGGCATCAGAAATGTATTCACTAATGAAGCTGACCTGTCTGGAATTACTGGGCAGCCCAGGCACAGGATTTCAGAGGTAAGTTAGGTTTCTTTCTGTTTAAAGGATCCATGGTAACTGATATTTAAAAACATTTCTTTACAAATGTTTCCTAGGGGAAACCCACATAAAAGGGCTTTGCTCTGTATGAGAAGCAGGGACTGAGGGATGGAATATTCAGCCCAAACTAGCTAGCTTGCCTGTGCAGTTGTATCACAGCAAGTTACAGCATATACAACATTTTGGCCCAGCAGAGTTTTACAGTGCATGGGGCACTTTACTGACCACACACTTGAGCAAATCTCTCTCTCCCCTCCCCCACTTCCCAGAGAAGACCTCACAGCCATCTTCCCCTTGATATGAAAGGGGGGGCAAAGTGCTGTTTTTCAGAGCTTCCATTGCTGCTGCTGCCTGTGCATAACTGCCTTTGCCCCTCCCGTTATTAAAAACAGTGGGTTCAATTCTGTAAGGTGCTATGAACAGCTGGGCAAAAAACAGGTTCTTTGGTTTACTGGTAATTCTGAAAAATCGGGGAAAACATCATTTCAGGTCAAACTGACAACAACATTTTTGACAAAGCAAGAAGTCAGAAATAATTGTTCTGGTTTGACTGAAACATTTCACTCAACCAGATATGAAACCTTTTGTTTCCCTTTTCAGCATTTTAATTAAAAAAAAAAATTAAAGGGAATTTTGAAACAAAAAAAGCCATTTTGAATTGAAAATATCAAAACATTTTGATTTTTGATTTTTTAGAAAATCTTTTTAAACACACACATTTGTCAAAATTGGCATGCATTTGCAAACTATTTCAGTGTCACTAAATCTGCATTTTTGACTGAAAAAAGTTTTGGTCCAAAAATTTCTTCCATTTTCAGAAGCACCCTTAGCTCCTGTTGGCTTCAGTGCCAGCCCCTTGCAGACCATTACAGTTCAACCCATGTTCAGTCCATATGGATTGTCAGTCTGAGAGCCTTACAATTATACCTTACCTGCAGGGTACATTCCATTAGTTAACACTGAACTCCTGTTAAAAAACAATACAGAAACCCTGAACCACCCACAAATGAACAGATGTAATCTAATGAATCCAGTCCATAAATGTCTCTCAGTGTGGTAAGGACAAGCTTGTGCCCTTTTCTGTCCCAAACCCATTTTATCTATCCAGCTTCTGATGCTGTTAACATTCAAGACATATGCAAGGAAAGCAATCTGTACCCCTCAAATCTATTTTCTGTCCACTCTTGATTGTTCTCACTTATGAACTGTTACTCCACTATATAAATTTGCCAAAGACAACTGGGTGTAATTCTGCTCTCACATTAGTTTTACACAAGTGTAACTCCACTGACTTCAGTGAAGTTGCTCCTGATTTACATTGGTGTAAGCGAGAGGAGAATCGGGGCCAGTGCTTGCGATAGTAGCATGAAATAGTGACTATGAGAATGTCTTCTTTTAAGGATGAGGCGATTTTGATTCGTGCAGATCACTGATTTTTCTCGCTGGGTTTGCAGTTGCCCTTTTGGTTTGTGGTGTTCACTCACACCTGTTGCTCTGTTGCTCATTCTTTAGCAGTTATTTCTCTCAGCATTTTTGGTTTAAAAACAATCAAGCTCATATTGAGAAACCTGCTTACAGTCCACACCCGGAACGGTAATGTTTTTTGATTTCCTTGTAGGCTATCCATCAGGCCCTGGTGAATGTGGATGAGAATGGCACTGAAGCTTCGGCAGCCTCTACTATGGAAATAGTGCCAATGTCTAGGCCTATTACCATTAAATTCAACAGACCCTTCATGCTGCTGATAACAGCCAATAATAGCATACTCTCTATGGGCAAAATCACGAACCCTGTGGAACAATAGTTACTAAAGTTCTGTATGCATTAACTATGAGTAATTTACCACCACTATTAAATAAAGAAACATTTTGATCTAATCAGCGTAGAGATGGCTTTAGAGGCCACCTTTTCCCTTGTAGTGTTGTATATTTTGCTTCACAACTGAGACCTTTAATAGATTTTAAATCACCATCACTACAGATTGGTTTGAGTTTGCATTTAAAAACAAAGAAAAGAAAAGGAATTCGAGTTCAGGCAGAACTGTCAGCAGAGTTGAAAAGAGAAAATCCTTTGTAATGCTGAAAGCAGCAAAACATTTTTTGGAAAGTGAGGATCAGCAAAGATGTTGAGATTACTAACCTATGCCTGCTGCACCCCTCCTCTCCACCTCCTCACCGTGTAAATTACATTTGTTTTGCATGCTCACTGACTGCCAAATCAGTCCAAGTTACACTCCTTTACCACTTACATCCGTTTTCTCACCAACCTGAGGCTCAGTCTAGCAGATACCTATTAACAAATTTAGTGCTTACTACCCTGAGTGGCCCCACTGCTGTCAATGAGTCTGATAAATCATTGCCCTGTGGCCCCTTTGTGCCACCCAGGTGGGTGAAAAGGGATCATAGAGAAGGTGTAAGGTCTCCCTGGTGAAGAACATTGACACCTCTGTATTGACCATTCTAGGGCAGGACAGAGGCATAGCAGAATTGGGCCAGAGGAAGGAAGTGGCAGATCAGGAATGGGAGGAGGTGTGACCGGAGTAGAACTGTGCCCCAGCAATTCTGCATCCTTGAAGTGGCCTCTGTGCGACACTGAATCAAAGTTCAGTTTAGGTCAGCCCTGTGCCAGGGCCCAAGTCGAGTTTTGGAAGCTCCCAAATAGGGAAAATGGCTTGTGTTTCCCCAATGTCCCTGTGTCAGTATTTTTGACAGTATAGGATGAATCTAACCCAGTGGAACCACTCATGGTAGTAAACATCACTCCAGTAGTAAATGTTTGCAGGATCCATCACTTACAGCCTACCTGTAACTTACACCGCGTTTTACATAACTACATGTTTTGGCTGTGGTGTCTTGAAGTGGGTCCTGTCTGTTCCCAGATTGTACCTTCACAGAATATCTGCACTCAGCTCAACACCTGCTTTATATTTTAATATAGTCACAGTTGTATAGGATTTCTCGTTAGTGTTAAGATACAAAGGGTTCCAAGATCACTTATACTACAGATGCTTATTTATATATTTTTCTTACCTAAATTTTACCTTCATACCATTTTACTCTTTTTTCAGAAGATCTATCTTTTTTTCTCCTATATTCATGCTGATGGTATATTTTCTGACTTCTAGTGGCAGAAGAGGTAAATTACTGAGTGATTCTGTTAATGGGTATTCTATGTTATGATTTCCAGTCTTTATGTTTGACCTTGAAATATACAGACAAGTTATTATGTTAGAGAAATGAAAATTAATAAACATGAAATTTAAAAGTTTTTAATTGTACTATGTCATTTCTACAGAACAGGAATTAAGCAATTAGGACATATGATGCAAACAGTCTAGCTAATCACAGCGTCAACCAGCGTTGTATCTATGTGCTAATTAAGATCTCCATAGGGAGGTCTCTAGTGGACTTCATAGAGGCCTCTGCTCTTTGCCATGTATGTATATATTGTTACCCCTTTTGACCCTAGTGGTTAGCCAATATTTAGGGTCTTGCGGGTTGCTTTCATTCGGAGAAGTTATTGATGATAGATATTTCTTTGATGCAATCCTTGTTATTTATAAAGAATGTACATAAACTCCTGTTTCTCCAAACATTGCAGGTAGCAAACAACAGGAGGCAGTTTCTTTGCTCACAGTTCTAAGCCTCTGTTCAGCTAGCACTCTGCCCAAAAAGTTCTCTCTTGGCTTTCTCTGAGGACCATGTTACCAATGCTTTTCTTGCTGTCTCATTGTTTTTTCTGCTGCCTTATCTGTCAGCTTTCTACTTCTTTCACACCACACAGAGATAGGTACAGCCCTGCATTTGCAATTAGTCCCTAGTTTGGTTATGGTGGGAAAACTGGCAGAGTGCCCTAAAGGTGGTCAGATTCTGGGTCTGTCTGATCTCCTTTGGAAGCTGTTCCACAGCTGAACTTCCTTTTTTGTATCTAAACCCTCTCAGGAATTCTCGGGAAACTAGATAAGAGCAAAGATAAGTTTTATTCCCTTGCTCCTTCACAGAGCTCACATTCTTATTTCTCTTCCTCTTCCCCTCCTCTTTCCTTCCTCCACCCTCACTTCCCATGGTGCATCCCTGGGAATTGTAGTTCCTGGACCCAGGGTTACAGGAACCACCTAGGAGCAAACTTACAAATTTTTGCAATCTGGTGTAGCTATCTGCACCTAGCTAGATACAACACCCTGGACTGAGAGTGCTCCTCTTGCATTCTTCTTCCTGGGTTCTGTAAAACTGTGTTGTGTTAGAGAGATTGCCGCAGTCCTGGATGGAGTTGCTGATGTAGCTGTATCCTGACCCTCTGGTAGTTCTGAAGTTGAATATCAAGGCATTGAACTGACCATGGAAGCAGACTTCCAGGGGATTAGAGCCCAGGGGGGGAATATGCTCACAGTGACCGCTTCCATTAAGGTGATGAGCTGCTGCTTTCTTCCAAACTGGAGCCTTTGTAGTGCTGCCATCAGCAGTGCCAGATACAATGAGTGACAGTAAACCAGTCTGGTGCTGGTGCTGAATCATTGTGGCCAGGTCCTCATCTGAGAGAAAGCAGAAAAGGTTTCTAGCAAAATGGAGGTGGAAGATGTTTTTCACCACTGATGCTACCCTAATCATCTAGGCTTAATGAGGATAAAAAAGGAACCAGAGACTTCTTCACACAAAATTTGATGACCATGGAGCAGACATGTTCAAAGTAAGGGAAGGAAATGTCCCAGCTTGCTCTTAGAGTGTTTCCCCCTCTCATCAGCATCTCTCCGGTCTTGCCAGACCAGGGTTTAGACCAGTTGTTCTTCATCCGGATGCTGATCTCCTTGAGGTTTGACATCTGTGCAGTGATATAGGCTATGGAAATTGACATATGCAACATCAGCTTATTGTCCTATGGAATTAAGGATCCTATGGTAATAATATGACTCCCATGGGTCTATCCCCTCTCAGGGATCCCATGTAGTTATTGAAGAGAAGGAGAAGTGATAGGATAGGTCCCCATGGGTCTCTACACATGAGGGTCTTTGGAGAAGAAGATGGTTGTCCATCATCAGTCTCTGGGTCCTGCTGGAGAGGAATAATTGGAGTCACTCTACTGCTGTGCTGACTACTCTAGCTACTCCTGTAAATGGGCCATCTGTGACAAACAATGGTCAGCTGTGCCAAAGGCTGTTGAAAGGTCAAGTAGTGTGAGCATTGAGATAAAGCCTCTGTGTATGGCAATGAGACGATCGTATTTTAATGCTACATAAGGGCCAGTCCTGTATTTCTTGTGCACCCTAATGACCTCAATGAGGTTCCTGTAACCCTGTGTTCAGGCACCAGAGGATGCACCATTGATCTCATGGGGAGTTTGGATGTGCAGGACTAGGCCTAATTAGGGTTGCCAGATAGCAACTGTGAAAAAACAGGGCAGGGGGTGGGGGGTAATAGGCACCTATATAAGAAAAAGTCCCAACAAATGGGACTGTCCCTTTAAAAACGGGACATCTGGTCACCCAAGGCCTAATTTTATATGAAATTCTATTCCAAGTATTGTTTTGGAGCAATAGAGTGAAGTTCACATACATCCCTGTTTGGAGTCAGCGAATCATCCCTAGAGGATTAGAGCAAAGGGAAATTAGAGAGGCTATCAAAATTAAGAACCCAATAATAGTGGGGGATTTCAATTATCCCCATATTGACTGGGAACATTTCACTTCAGGACGAAATGCAGAGATAAAATTTCTCGATACTTTAAATGACTGCTTCATGGAGCAGCTGGTACGGGAACCCACAAGGGGAGAGGCAACTCTAGATTTAATCCTGAGTGGAGCGCAGGAGCTGGTCCAAGAGGTAACTATAGCAGGACCGCTTGGAAATAGTGACCATAATACAATAGCATTCAACATCCCTGTGGTGGGAAGAACACCTCAACTGCCCAACACTGTGGCATTTAATTTCAAAAGGGGGAACTATACAAAAATGAGGGGGTTAGTTAGACAAAAGTTAAAAGGTACAGTGACTAAAGTGAAATCCCTGCAAGTTGCATGGGCCCTTTTTAAAGACACCATAATAGAGGCCCAACTTCAATGTATACCCCAAATTAAGAAAAACAGTAAAAGAACTAAAAAAGAGCCACCGTGGCTTAACAACCATGTAAAAGAAGCAGTGAGAGATAAAAAGACTTCCTTTAAAAAGTGGAAGTCAAATCCTAGTGAGGCAAATAGAAAGGAGCACAAACACTGCCAACTTAAGTGCAAGAGTGTAATAAGAAAAGCCAAAGAGGAGTTTGAAGAACGGCTAGCCAAAAACTCCAAAGGTAATAACAAAATGTTTTTTAAGTACATCAGAAGCAGGAAGCCTGCTAAACAACCAGTGGGGCCCCTTGATGATCAAAATACAAAAGGAGCGCTTAAAGATGATAAAGTCATTGCGGAGAAACTAAATGGATTCTTTGCTTCAGTCTTCACGGCTGAGGATGTTAGGGAGATTCCCCAACCTGAGCTGGCTTTTGTAGGTGACAAATCTGAGGAACTGTCACAGATTGAAGTGTCACTAGAGGAGGTTTTGGAATTAATTGATAAACTCAACATTAACAAGTCACCGGGACCAGATGGCATTCACCCAAGAGTTCTGAAAGAACTCAAATGTGAAGTTGCGGAACTATTAACTAAGGTTTGTAACCTGTCCTTTAAATCGGCTTCGGTACCCAATGACTGGAAGTTAGCTAATGTAACGCCAATATTTAAAAAGGGCTCTAGGGGTGATCCCGGCAATTACAGACCGGTAAGTCTAACGTCGGTACCGGGCAAATTAGTTGAAACAATAGTAAAGAATAAAATTGTCAGACACATAGAAAAACATAAACTCTTGAGCAAGAGTCAACATGGTTTCTGTAAAGGGAAATCGTGTCTTACTAATCTATTAGAGTTCTTTGAAGGGGTCAACAAACATGTGGACAAGGGGGATCCGGTGGACATAGTGTACTTAGATTTCCAGAAAGCCTTTGACAAGGTCCCTCACCAAAGGCTCCTACGTAAATTAAGCTGTCATGGGATAAAAGGGAAGGTCCTTTCATGGATTGAGAACTGGTTAAAGGACAGGGAACAAAGGGTAGGAATTAATGGTAAATTCTCAGAATGGAGAGAGGTAACTAGTGGTGTTCCCCAAGGGTCAGTCCTAGGACCAATCCTATTCAATTTATTCATAAATGATCTGGAGAAAGGGGTAAACAGTGAGGTGGCAAAGTTTGCAGATGATACTAAACTACTCAAGATAGTTAAGACCAAAGCAGATTGTGAAGAACTTCAAAAAGATCTCACAAAACTAAGTGATTGGGCAACAAAATGGCAAATGAAATTTAATGTGGATAAATGTAAAGTAATGCACATTGGAAAAAATAACCCCAACTATACATACAACATGATGGGGGCTAATTTAGCTACAACGAGTCAGGAAAAAGATCTTGGCGTCATTGTGGATAGTTCTCTAAAGATGTCCACGCAGTGTGCAGAGGCGGTCAAAAAAGCAAACAGGATGTTAGGAATCATTAAAAAGGGGATAGAGAATAAGACAGAGAATATATTATTGCCCTTATATAAATCCATGGTACGCCCACATCTCGAATACTGTGTACAGATGTGGTCTCCTCACCTCAAAAAGGATATTCTAGCACTAGAAAAGGTTCAGAAAAGGGCAACTAAAATGATTAGGGGTTTAGAGAGGGTCCCATACGAGGAGAGATTAGAGAGGCTGGGACTCTTCGGCTTGGAAAAGAGAAGACTAAGGGGGGACATGATAGAGGTATATAAAATCATGAGTGATGTTGAGAAAGTGGATAAGGAAAAGTTATTTACTTATTCCCATAATACAAGAACTAGGGGTCACCAAATGAAATTAATAGGCAGCAGGTTTAAAACAAATAAAAGGAAGTTCTTCTTCACGCAGCGCACAGTCAACTTGTGGAACTCCTTACCTGAGGAGGTTGTGAAGGCTAGGACTATAACAATGTTTAAAAGGGGACTGGATAAATTCATGGTGGCTAAGTCCATAAATGGCTATTAGCCAGGATGGGTAAGAATGGTGTCCCTAGCCTCTGTTCGTCAGAGGATGGAGATGGATGGCAGGAGAGAGATCACTTGATCATTGCCTGTTAGGTTCACTCCCTCTGGGGCACCTGGCATTGGCCACTGTCGGTAGACAGATACTGGGCTAGATGGACCTTTGGTCTGACCCGGTACGGCTTTTCTTATGTTCTTATGTAAACATGCTTTAAAAATGTAAACACGTGAATTAAAATGAGAATTTATTTTCGATAAATAATTCCAGACTCAACTCAATTCAGACATGAATTAACACTAACTCGGAGGGCCACTGGAAGCCATTCCTGCAGTGCATAGGACCAAATTCATTGGTGCAGTACAGGTGTAAATGAGAGCACAATTTGGTTAATTAAATCTACATGCCTTGACAAAGATAATTCTCTGAATCACAACTCAGTGACTTGAATGGAAGTAATTAAAAGGGAACACTTGGTTAACTGCTCTTCCAATTAGAGGCATTTTTTATAGTAAGGAGTAACATATGTTTTTTATAATTTTTGGAGGTCTCATCATTTTTATTACTTACATGATTGGAGATGATAATTATTAGGTTACAGAAATAATTTTTTCCATATTTGTTGTAATTAATTTTTGTAATATCAGACTATTATCCAATAGAATAGCATATATCAAATGTAAACGAATCTATTTTTCAATAATATTTTTTGTTTTTTCCTATGGGAAGTTATTCCAATGGAGCTCACTGCCAGGAAGTTTCCCCTGATAGTCATCCCAAATTTTTCCTATTTTTAATTTCATGTTATTACTCATCGTTAAAACCCATTGTAGCAATCCTAAATAATTCTTCTCCTTCTTTGGTTTCATCTCTCAAATATTTATGAAATGTATGTCTTCTCCCTATATTAAAAAAAGAATCCCAAACAACCCTAAACAGTGCATGTAATGGGTAAGTGTAACAACTGCCATCTTGCTTATCATTCAGGACCTCCACGTGAAGCATAAATCTTGAACTAATAGAATAAGTGCCTGATCCAAAGCCCTTTGTTAATGTGTCTTCTCATTGGCTTCAGTAGGCTTTGGATGGGGCCCAAAGTCCCCTAGTTGACAGCTGTAGCAGGGTTGCCAACCCTCCAGGATTGTCCTGGAGTCTCCAGAAATTAAAGATTAATCTTTAATTAAAGACTCTGTGGTATGATGAAATCTCCAGGAATGTGGCCAACCAAAATTGGCAACATTAAGCAGAATTATATCCTATGAGGATTATAGTGGTCAAAATAATGGAAATTCTGTCCCCAGACAAAATCTGAGATTTTGACATTTCATTTAATTCCAAATCAGGATGAAAAGTCAAAATCTAAAAAAATTTCATTTTGTTTTATCCGTATCTAAATGTTTACGCAAAACGTTGAAATATATTGTTTTGACATATATTAAACAAAAATCTAAACAATAAAGTTGTAATGGAATATTTTGAAAATTTCCTCTTGAAAATTTTGACATTTAGATTTTGTCAAATCAACCTTTTCCAACAGAAAATTGCTCCACTGGAAAATTTGACCAGCTCTTCTGAGGAGGAAGCCAGAGCCGGCTGGGAGCTGCAGGGTCCCCAACTGCCACGGGTGGCAGATGGATCTCCACAGCTCCCGGCCACCACAGGGAGGACCCCTGGAGATCCTGGCTGCTGTGGGCATCAGGGGGGACCCCTGGAGATCCTGGCCACCACGGGCGGCAGGGGGAATCCCCAGAGCTCTGAGCCACCAGCAGAACGGGACCCTGGAGCTCTGAGCCCCCGGGGTGATGGGGGCCTCTGGAGCTCCCAGTCCCCCTGCAGCTGCCCAGGCTCCCCATTTTGTCATGGATATTTTTAGTAAAACTCAGGGACAGGTCACAGGCTTCTGTGAATTTTTCATTATTGCCCGTGACCTGTCCGTGACTTTTACTAATAATATCTGTGACAAAATCTTAGCCTTACTTATTAGTCAGTTAGCCAACAAATATGTATTTAACAATTGTAATCTTTCTTTGTAAGTCCCTCCAATCCCTACTTAATTTTCTTATCTGAACTTTCTCCAATTTATAAATATATTTCTAGTAGCAAACTATATGCAGCATTCCAGGTACAGTAATATCAAAGCCATGCAGACAAGGTTCATTACCTTCCTATTTCATGATGTGATAATGCCTGCAAATATGAAGCCAAAAATTCCACCAGCCATTGCATACCCATGTCTAATTTGCTGCATACCAGCCCCCTTACATTTGTCTCCATTAATTTCCAGAATTCTTTTTAACTGAATATCTGATTTGGCTCTTCATTTTCCAGGTGTATTAACCTGCATTTCCTCCCACTCCAAGTTGAATTTCATTTTGTTCTCTTCTGCTCACATTTCTAATCTTAATCCCCGTGATGGGGTGAACTCACCCCAGATTGGACAGGGAAGGGTTAATTCCTCACTGTGGGTGGAGGAAGCCATGTCCCTATCGGGCATGCTCGAAGTGTAGCACTAGTATAAGAATGAGCAGCTCAGCTCAGTCTGGGCTGACTACCAGAGAGGAAGGATGCTCCTTGCCTGCCCCAGCCCAGGAGCAGCTGGAACCACTGACCATGGAAGCCAGAACCATAGAAACCGAGATGGACGCCCAAGTGCCTGTGAACTTCTGAGATGGACCAGAGTCATCGGGGGACCGCATGTGCCGAAAAGCCCAGAGACTCCAAAGACGCTTCAGCTACAGTTCCAAGAGACATGGTCGGAAGTGGCCCGGGATGTGTGGGGGGACTAGCTATAGTCCAGTGAGAAGTCGGTGTGTTTTGGTTGGAGCCCCACTGACTCAGTGGCGGAATACCCCACCACTGTTAGGGCCCTGGGCTGGGGCCAGGTGGAGCAGGGTGGCTCCGGGTTCCCCTATTCTGGTCGCCACCCCCACCCCAGGTGATGGCCAATTGACTCTCGACAGTTTGCCTTACCACCCTGCAGCTCAGGGTAAACTCTATTGACTCCGGCCACTAGGCCTTTCTGCCCTGTGGCTCAGGGCAACTCTGTTGACTCTGGCCTCTAGGCCTCACTGCCCTGCGAATCAAGGTAAACTCCATTGACTCTGGCCACTAGGCTTTGCTGCCCTGCGAATCAGGGTAAACCCTACTGACTCCAGCCCCTAGGCCTTACTGCCCTGAAAACTATGGCTGCCATATTGACTCCGGCCCCTAGGCCTTACTGCCCTGTGAATCAGGGTAACTGTATTGACTTTAGTCCTTAGGCCTCACTACTGTGAGGTAAAGGACAGCTTGAGGGATGGGAACTCACCCTGCATTAGACGGGAACTCCCACCCCATCACAGTCCACTTTTTTATTACTTTTCTTTCCTTAGTAGCATTTGAAATTCCTTTCAATTTACTATCATCTATGAATGTCATGAATGTGCTCTTTTCCTGCTTTTGTACATCGTTACTGAAGATATTAAATGTCTGAGATTGTTACAGCCGGAATGTTTCTAATATACTTGTACTCAGAACCAATAAAGAAAACAGCAGACACAGTTTTAAAGGGAAAGGATTTGATATGTGCTAGCAAAATATAGAAACACTAGCAGCAACAATGGAGGCCATCCACACTCTGGACTGATGCTTCCCTTCTGGTTCTATTCTGGCTTCCTAGCTAGTACTAGTCTCAAACCGGCTTCTTGAGACCTTTCCTGTAGCTTACTTTCTTGGGCTATCTTTCCTCAGACCTTTCTAGATTTCCCCATCCAAAATGAAAGGCATCTCTTCTTCCAGACACACCTGAGGCAGGAGCCCACAGCAGCACTACTGCCTTGTCCCCAGAGGAAAACAGATGCAGAGAACCAACATGGGAAAGGGTAGAGGTGAGAGAACAGGCCAGCCCCATATATATTTTGAAATTGCAAACAAGATCTTTTGGTGATAGATATCAATACATTCGGGGTAGATCCCCCACAGGGGTAAATCAGCATAATTCTATTGGCTGCAGTGGCGTTATGCAATAGTAGTAGTTATGTGCCATACCACATTTTAAATCTAAATTTTGTTTTATTCTTATTCATAAATAACTGGTTTTCTGGAGAACTGCCAGGCAAAACATGTCTGCCAAAAAAGTCTTTCAGTGTGTACGTTCTATGGCCCCTCTAAAGAATCCACACAGGCAATATTTATAAACTAGAAATATACTCCAGCTGAAGTTACTTGGTTTGCAATGAGATCCCATCAATCACTATTTGAATTTCTGCATGAATTTCATATGTTAGTTAAGGAATCGATGCTTATGGTATAAAACAACTTAGTGAAAATGGCTAAATCCTTTCATAGAACAAGAAGTTGGGAGTGGGAACAGTGGGACTCAGACATAGGCCCCAGCCCTATTCCAGTTTTGCCATTGTAAATCTGGAGTAATTCTCTGAAGTCAGTGGAGTTACACTGATGTCAATATAGAGTAATTTAGTGCAGAATTGGATCCTCTGTAATTTTCGGTAGTCTGATATCTGTAGAGTATGCCTGTGATTTGTACTGCCTTCTGTCAAAGATGGGTCAGTGGGAAATAGTTATTTTGAAAAGGACCCTAGTTCTTACACTGTATAAACTAGTGTGATGCTCAGAAGCATTGTGTTAACCTATTTTGCACGTCTCAGAAGAGCAGATGATGTCATATATGCTGCAATACTTGGGTGTTGAGTTTGAAGTTATACTGATTAGGAGTGTGGATGCAAACTGTGTTTAAGAGATTAATTCAGTTAGCAACATTAGCAGGAACGCTGGACTGTTCACAAAGTTAGGAGACTAGCTCAGACTGGTTTTCGTAAACTCCACCTGCCTAAGATTTACTAAAGGCATAAACTTAAAAGCATTCCATCGTCCGAAAACACTCTCACTGGTTGATCAATGAACCTGAGGGAAGGACATTGTCACCTAGAATCTTTAGTGACCTGATTAACTTTCATTGGCGTCATACTCACTAGGACACATCCTCCCTGCTTCCCTCCCCACCCCCACCCCAGTCCATGGGAGCACCTGGATGCAGTGTAACCACCATGGATCTGCTGGGTGGAGGAGTAGGGGAGGATACAGTGATGTGTTGCAGGGGTGGATGGGTACATCAATTCAGAGACAATAAGAACCAGTCCAGACTTTGCCTGTCCTCTGGGCTTTGCTTTTGAAAAGGAATCTTGCCTTCCCTCCCACATGAGCCAGTAGATCCTATGTGCCATTTCTATCCACAGTTAATTAGAAAGTTGTGGTTGGGGGCACGGTGCAGTGAGGGAGGTGGAAGCCATCTGGGTCAGTGATGCTAAGGGATGCAAAGAGAAGAGATGTCCCTCAGTGCACCAGTAAGAGCAAACACTGGAGAGAGTTCCAAACTAGGACTGGCTCAACTTTGGGGTAATCTGAATCCGTATGCAACAGGTCACTGTTCAGACTGATCTCTATTGACGACTAACCAATGTAAAATGAGCAATGGGATAACTTGTCATTTCATCTGGGATTTTCAAAAGTGCTCAGCATTGGCATAACTCTGCTCTTAATAATGTCAAAGGGGGTTTTACCATTGACTTCAGTGGGAGCAGTCAGGTCAATGCCTAAGTGCTTGTGCAAATAAATACATATTTTTTTATTCAAAATAAGAGGCCGAATTCAATGTTATCGGTGTTATTTACATGCTAGACTCCTGGGCACGCAGACCCAGTGCGTGTTGTCACAGAGTGCAGCAGAGCAGCTGCCACATGCAAGGAGGTAGCAAACAAGCTGGCCACTGCTACTGTCTATGGTACAGGGCCCCCCTGACTCTCTTTTTGCTTTGGCTGTATTCCCTGTAGTGTGTGGACACCTAGTCACAGGTATCCAAAGAATCCAGTTTCGGCATTGTTTGCTTTGCATCCTCACTGATCAGTTTGATTTTCTCAGTTGAGTATTTTAAAAGTGGGCATTCGGCTCCATACTTTTCAGAACATATAAATAATGGAAAAAGGAGCAGCTCAGATGGATGGTAAGAACTTTTCACTGAGGGTTTTGAAATCATGTATTCTGATTACATCTAAGAGATCAGTAAACAAACCCTGGAAAGGGATTTCAAGTTGTGGGTAATGATTAGCACTGGCCTTTGGGATGCAACCCCATAGTTTCCAGCTTTACCACTGTGGGAAATCAGTGAAATTGGGACCTGTACTTACGTTATAGAGAATTATGATATAATCCAATTCAATTCATTTGTTTATTGATGGGATTACTTTTCCCCATTTCATGCTGTCAGAAATACTAAGTAGGACATGACAGTTAATTGTTTTAAAAATATTTTCCTCTGTTATTTATGATGAATAATGCTATGTACTAAACTATAATAAGTGTTTACTAACTAAGGCATTACTAATTTCTGCAGATTTAATGGCACTTTCATTTTCCAGAATAATTCCTAAGGAAGATGAAACACCCTCTGGCTGTGTTTGTTACTTCCTGGGCTACATGCGGTCAGCCATCATCATCCCCAGCCCGGTCCCCTCAAAGGCTATGATGATTGTGAAGATACCAGTCACACTGAAGGTGATACCCAGATTGAAAGAGATAATGTGCATGGTGACATGGTCTTCTCAAAATAGCTCCTGGTAATGCTGACTTTGCATTTAGATTCTACAAGCAGATTTCTGCAAATGCATCAGACAAAAATATTTTCTTCTTTCTTGTGATCATCCCTGCTGCCTTTGCAATGCTGATGATAAATCTGCCACTGTTGTCTACACTACCGCTTAACTTGATGTAATTTACGTCGCTCAGGGGTGTGAAAAGGCCACCCCCCTGAGTAACGTGAGTTACATCGAGTTAAAGCGGTGTCTACACCGCACTAGGTCAGTGGGAGACACTCTCCTGTCGACATAGCTTCCGCCTCTCATTGAGGTGGAGTAATTACATCGATGGGAGAGCACTCTCCCATCGACATAGCGCGTCTTCACCAGCCGATGCAGCTGCGCTGATATAGCATGGTAGTGAAGATAAGCCCAAAGGCAGATTCTGGAAGGACTCACCTCTAAGCTGACAGAGATTCAAAGAAGGAGATGCTGAAGGTTTTCATCTCCCACATGTGCTAAACTATCCCGACAGTGAGATCCAGCTGACGATGGGAAATGCCCTTTTTGTAGTGCAGTAACTGCAGCCACTAAGGAATAATGACGATGATAATATCTAGCTCTCATATAGCACTTTTCATCAATAGCTCTCAAAGCACTTGACAAATTCAGTATCATTTCCCCCATTTTACAGATGGGGAAACCGAGCCACGGAAAGGTGAAGCGACTTGCTCAAGGTCTCTCAGCAGACTTCTGGCCAAGAATAGAACCTATGTCTCCTTTTTTCTAGTGACATCAAGAATCCCCACAAGCTGAGCAATAGATCAATAATCACCCAGAGAAAAAAAGTCATGGAAAAATAGTGAGTTAATCGAGGATCTTGAGCCACTCACTGTCATGGTGCTTGTTAACTATACGTGCGTATTATCCACGCACACATTTTATAGCAATTACAAGTTTTGGATTCCTGACTGAGACCTAGGGGGAAGGACGCTGTCATTTGTCTTTCAATAAAAAAGCATAATTAGAGAGAAGGATGGTCCTATAATTAAGGCACTTGGTTGGGATACAGGAGAGCTGGGTTTGGTTCCCAGCTGTGTCAGTCTCCCTGTATAAATTGGGCAAGTCACTTAATCTCTCTGTGTGTCTCAGATCCATAGCTGTACAATGAGGATAATAATCCTTCCTTTATCTGTCTTGCCTATTTAGGCTGTAAATTCCTCAGCATAGGAACTTTCTTTTATGATTTGTATGTATAGCATCTTGCATAATGGCGCCCCAATCTTGCCTGAGACCTCTAAGGGTATATCTGCACAGCAACTAGACACACAGGGCTGGCCCAGGCCAGCCAACGTAGGCTCATGGGGCTCAGGCTGCAGGGCTATTTCATTGCTGTGTAGGCTTCCAGGCGCAGGCTGGAGCCCGGGATTTAGGACCCTGGGAGTCGGAGGGTCCCAGAGCTTGGTCTGGAGCCGAAGCCCAGAAGTCTACACAGCAATGAAACAGCCCCACTCCAAGCCCCGGAGCCCCACTCGGCTGGCACGGGCTAGCCACAGGTGTCTAGCTGCTGTGTAAGTGCTAGAATAATACAAACAATAAGAGTTTTGGCCTGTAAGATCACCTAATTTGAGACTGATCCCATCTGGAAAGTCTTTCCGTAAGGATAGCACATATTTATTTTGACTCTTCCTCTATACAGCAAAAAAGAGATGAAAAATCAAATGACCAAGTGTGTATCTATTTCACCAACACTAAACTTCACGGCCAGACTATCACATTAATAAAAATAATAATATATGGAGATATACCTATCTCATAGAGCTGGAAGGGACCCTGAATGGTCATTGAGTCCAGCCCCCTGCCTTCACTAGCAGGACCAAATACTGATTTTGCCCCAGATTCCCTAAGTGGCCCCCTCAAGGATTGAACTCACAACCCTGGGTTTAGCAGGGCAATGCTCAAACCACTGAGCTATCCCTCTCCACTGCTAATGTGCCATGTTGCAACCAACTTGGGATGGGAAGGATGGTCTTGTGACTTGAAGCTTGGGGTGGGCCAGTTGTATCACAGAGCTCCATTGTGACCTTGGGAATGTCCCCAAAGTTTGCCCTGTGCTTCTGTATTCTTATCTGTAAAATGGAGNGCTAATGTGCCATGTTGCAACCAACTTGGGATGGGAAGGGTGGTCTTGTGACTTGAAGCTTGGGGTGGGCCAGTTGTATCACAGAGCTCCATTGGGACCTTGGGAATGTCCCCAAAGTTTGCCCTGTGCTTCTGTATTCTTATCTGTAAAATGGAGATAACAATATTTACCTTGTTCATTGAAACAAGGTAAAGCACAGAGGGGCCGTGCAAAGGATTTTAAAAAATGGGCTCCATTTTCCTTCTTTAGTAAGTATAATGAAGGCATGAGGGTTTTTTTGTTTAACAATTTGCCTTTTAAAGTGTTCTTTTTCTAGTATGCCTTTTACATTAGAAATTCAGGCTTTTCCTGTTGTGCAAGGCTACGGACAACTGAAGAACCAGTAATTTTATGAGATCTGAAATACCGAAGAAGTGAGACTGACTGATCAAGGGCAGGTAGGTGAGGTGCTGGTGAGTGGACCTTGCTGAACAGACATTGCAGCATTGTAAAGGATTCTGCAGTGTGCATGCTACTCCCATGGCCCCTGGAGATCGGGGACCATTTCTGCCTCAGAGATGCACAATGTCTCTCCAAGAGCTCCTCTACACCAGTGCAGTTTGATACTACCCCACCATGGGTCTGTGCCTATTAGCTCCTCATGATAGGAAGCATGACGAAAATGTTTGCTTTATTAACGACTATACATTTGTAGTTACCAGCATGTGATCCGTGGCAGTTTTCGGCAGATTTGGCATCTCCAATTTAATAGCAGGATAAATATTTAATAAAGGGCATTTGCTTCACTCAAAATAATAGTTTTAGAGAAACCAGATGATATTTGTTCATTTGACGTTTCATTGTAACTCACAAAGATTTATACAGAATCACAATGCATCAGAGATGCTGCTGCCAATAGGCTGGCTAGTACGTTGCAGATAAAAAATCCATTTGTGAAAATTAGCTTCAAGTTCATTTAAACCTCCAACTATGGGCTTAGTTCAATTTATACTAATAACTCCCTTTTCCACGAGCACTCAATAGCCTTTTCTTCCTTTTTATCAGAAGTCCACCGGGAAAAAACATTTCATCCAAATTTGACCAAAGAAGAGGATTTGTTGTTGTTGTTTGGTTGGTTAATGGGAATACATCTGTTAAAGTGAAATAGGGTGGTATGAAGATCACTATGATGAGAAATTGCCTTGCTGGTGGATACAAATACATTTAAAGGGAAATGCTGCTGCATTATTCTCTCTGCTTGAAGAAGGAAGAAGGAAGCAGGTGTAGGGTGCTCTGTTGAAGGAAACTGCTCAAATGGGAGAAGTCACTCAGAAGGAGGAATCTTTTGTCTGGGGTTGATAGATGCTTGTCTGTAGATTGGGGGAGAATGCTCGATCAAGACAAACATTAAAATATGTTATTCCAATTTATAACATATTGTCCACATACATCATCCTGGGTGCTTATCCCACTGGTTGAAACAGAAAATACTACAAAAGGCTTTCTCATGACTATAACCCCCACCCCTCCCAAACCTTTGCTTCCTCCCTCCTGCCTACATTGAGAAGAATGGAAATGTAACATGCATGCATCACATCTTTAATGAAGGAGATGATATGTTGAGCCCACACTTATATCAGAACATTGTACTTTGTCTGGCCACCCTAACACCAGAAAGATATCAATAAATGTGGATAATTTTTTTCAGATGAATAGTTTATTTGCTGAAAAATGCAGTTGCAGCCTACCCAAAACTATTTGTGAATTTTACACACCTTCACCTAATAGGTTTGAGGATTTTTTCCCCAGGCTGGATTCACAAGGGGACTTTGGTGTAAGGGAGTGGGGTAAAGGTGGTCTGGCCTAATGGTCACTGCTGAGCTGGTGTCCACAAGTCAAGGACAGCCATGAGGCAATAGACAGTGAGCAAGGATTGGCATAATCACCAGGATTGATAAGCATGTGTCAGGATCAGTATGAGGCCGGGGTCGGAGACTGGAGATCAGAGGCACAACCAGGCTGGAATCAGGGGGCCAGAGTCAGGCTGGGGTCAGAAGACAGAGATCAGAAAGCAAGGTGCAGTCTGAAGTCACTGCAAGTCAGAAGTGTATGTGGCTGCCCAGACAGCTTCCTTGGGCACCCTTCAGGGTTAAATAGTGCACATGGGCCAATCAGAGGGTCACAGGGTGCTGTGTCTCTGGACCCTTTGGGTGGTACTTCCTATGACACCTAATCTCCACATTGCTCCATGGATGTTGCTTTGCATGGCCTCCTAGTGGTGTGGGAACATCAACTGTCCCCAGGCTCTTAAGATCCAGGGTCTAGTACCTTATGTTTGGTGTCATTCATGATTCACAAAGCAGCCAGAAGAGAAATAGTCCTTCCCCTTATAACTTTTACCCCAGTGATTAGGGCACTCACCCAGGTTCAGTCCCCTTCAGGCCATCAGTATTTACTCTGTGCTCTCATTGATCATTTTTATTTAAACTGTTTAATGTGTAATAGTGGAAATTCATCTGAGTACTGCTTAGCAATATAAATAGTGATGCAAGGAGCAATCCAGATCAGATGAACACAGCAGGATCCCTTTGACTATGTAAGTACAGTTCTGTATTCATTTTTCCTTAGAGACTTTGAATTGATGTTATTTATGTTTTTTGCCATTTTGGTGCTAGGATTATATCATTCACATATTTGTGACTTTGTTCCCTGTAGCTGTTACAATTGATTCATTACTCTGAAATAGGACTGAAGCAAACATCCAAGGGAACAGCAAACCATGCTGTTCTAGTGGAGGTGTACTCAGACTAAAATTAGGGCTTGTCTTCACTATAGGGGTAAGTCGTCCTAAGTTATGCTACTCCAGCTACGTGAATAACATAGCTGCAGTCGATGTATCTTAGGTCAACTTACCCCAGTGTCTTCACTAGACCCGCTAAATCGATCCCTGCTGCACAGCGTTGGGAGCCCAGCCCTTAGAATAAAATGTCCTTTGAAGCCACGAGGAGCCTTTAAAGTACCCAATCAACTAGGAAGCTGTTGAGGTGCCCCTTTGTGCTAGGTCACCCTTGCTGTGTCTTTCACAATGGCATAGTCTACCAAGACACATTCATTGTGGAGAGATGAATGCATTTTGGGAAATGGGAGAAAACATTTAAAATGCAGTACATTGCTACATTTTCCTGGTGACTAAACTCAAAATAGCCTAGAACAGATAATTGAATGTCTAGTTGCAGACCCTACTATTAGAATTTGGGAATAGAGGGGAGGGAAGAAAAATGCCATTGTTTCTGAATTTAGTTTATCTTTTTACTCCTATAGACAACCCAATCTCAGGGAAACAAAGTCTTAATTTCTGGACTCAGATCTTGGGCTTAAAGATGCCATCCCAGCTTTTCCAAAGGAAGAGGTCATTGCTATGGCTATTGTATAAATGTTGCGAGGTTGTATAACACACCTTTTTGATCTCTTCAGTTGAGACATTTCATCCATCCTGTTTAAAAAAAAAAGGGGGGGGGGCCTAATTAAAAAGGTGCTGGCCAAAAATTTTCCAATGTCAAAATTTTGACAAAAATACAAATTAAAATTTCCATGAGAAAAGGAAATGGAAATTGATGACATCTTTGCAGTACAACAGAAATAGAAAATCGGGGCTTCGGCCCTGCCTGGTATAAATTCGCTATAGGCAGCATATATTCTGTACTTAACAAGCTTTCTAAAACACTGGATTAAACTCTGCTCAGATATGGGAAGTAGACAGGGGGAGGTTGTTGACTCAGGCAGACAAAAGAAAAAATGCTTCTGGAACTACTGGAGCCAGTGTGCTACCTCTCAGATAATTAGAAAAATGCAGGTTAAAATGCTGGCCATGACTTATCCCCTCCAGGTTAAATACAATAAGTGAGAGCTGTTCTTCTGTGCTGCTGGGGTTGTAGTTATTAGAGTATTTAACTGCATCGCTGATTGAGCTGATTAAAGATTATGCATTGGGGGATGGCAGGGAATATGAAACAACAAATATTTTAAAAAAACTGAGGTCAACCTCCCTTTATACTTGGAAGTTATTTGGTGTATCCCCAAACACACAGGGGTGTGATTACATAGGGAATCTTTCTGCTGGGCTGAAAATGGGGTTCCATTTAAAATAAATAAATAGGGTTGGGGTAAATCACCACTCAGGGCCATGCTCTGACTTTTGAACATTTAAAATTTAACCCTTGGTCACCTTTCATGGCAGTTACCTTCCCCTCCGGCAAGCAGCTCGCAGTCTGGTAAACTTGGGAACACAACCAAATTTTATGTAGGGTACACAAATAAACAAATGACAAGACCAACAAGGTATTAAAGTAATAGGGAATTGGGTTGGTGGTCAAGACCCTTAGAACTGTGGCTCCCAGCAGAAACTCCACCTGGGCCTCCCTTGCAAATCCAGGCCACCCCCCACCTCAGTCAGGAGGATGCAGGGGCTCCTCTCAGCTGGGGACTTGCTCTAGCCTGCAGGTGTCCCACCGGTTGCTGCTGCTGCTGTCATTGAACTGCTCAGCTCAGTCCTCGCTCCTAGGTCCTATCAAATCCCCAGTGGACTCAAAAGAAACCCCCTTTCTCTAAGGTAAGACTCTGTGTTCCTCTTGCCCAACTGGGCATGGCTACCCAATCTGGACCCATTGCCCAGCTAAGAGTGGCCCAGTGGATAACTCCACTTCCCCACGTTTTCACACTTACCTCCTTTTTCATATACCTGCAATTACCCAGCACATTTATCACAGATTGTATGTATGGGTCCAGGGAAACCCCCGGTTGTGCAGCTTTTGGCACTTCATGGAACTCCTGACATGATGCAAATTATACCTGCTAACAGGTAGGGAGCCACTCCGTTTTCCTATAGGGTCGTGACCCCTCAGGATGTCATGAGGTTATTACTTGGTGGGTCGCAAGCTGTCAGCCTCCACCCCAAACCCTGCTTCACCTCCAGCATTTATAATAGTGTTAAATATTTTAAGTGTTTTTAATTTATAAGGGGGGTCGCACTCAGAGGCTTGCTGTGTGAAAGGTGTCACCAGTACAAAAGTTTGAGAACCACTACTATAGAGGGAGTCAGAGTGGTATATGCAAATTAGTCAGGCAGCAGACTCCCTCAATTCTCCCACTTCACCACTAGAGGGAGCTAAAGAGCTGCTGCTCCAACTCCTGCTGGGCCTCTTAAACTTTCTAATTGTGTCCAGTGAATAGTGAGACATAGTTATGGTGGAAAAAATGACATCATTGTTACTACTGACCACTACACACACTAGCTCCAGAATTTTGCTGGAGAAGAACACATCACATATCCTAAACAGCAGAGGCCTATTGCAATCTTTACTATAACTGGCATATTAGTAAACTAAACCAAATTATCCCTTAGTGGGATTTATAATCATGTATAGTCACGTTAGATATGCCATGTTCCTTTGCTTTTTGCATTATTTTTATATACATTTGATTAATAATTGTTATGACAACTAATGCAAACGACTAGCCATTAATTGCTACCAAAGTCACTATTAATTTTGCCCCTCTAATTGTTTGATTCTATTTTGTGACAGAATAATTTGAAAGGAAAATGAATTCCGCCCTTTCTGTGTGTTTGTTACTTGCTGCTCTTTGTACTCTTGCTCATTGCCATCACTTTCCTCATCACCCCACCTGCGAGGATGACCATAAAGATACAAATCACACGGAAGAGCATGCACTGCTGAACCAGGCCTGTGTCAAACAAGGTACTAGCTATGCGGACTTTACATTTAGATTCTATAAGCAGGCTATATTAGCGGAAGCAGACAAGAATGTGTTCTTCTCTCCCGTGAGCATTGCCACTGCCTTTGCAATGCTGGCAATGGGTGCTAAATCGGCCACTCGGACTCAGATTTTTGAAGGAATGGGCTTTAGCCTGACAGAGATTCAGGAGGAGGAGATACATGAAAGTTTCCATCATCACATCCACATGATGAATTGTCCTAACAATAAGATCCAGACAAGTATGGGAAATGCCCTTTTCATAGCGACCAAGTTTAAAGCACTAGAGAAGTTTTTACAAGACGTCAAAACCTTTTATGAAACAGAATATTTTCCTACTGATTTCCATAATTCAAAAGAGGCTGCGAAAAAGATCAACGGTTATGTAGAGAAGAAAACCCGTGGGAAAATTCCGGAACTAGTCGGCTATCTTGATCCAAACACTATAATGGTTCTTGTTAACTACATTTATTTCAAAGGTAAGGCATGGAGCCCAGATGGGTATTTATTTAAATAATAATCTTTGAATGGCTGACTTTGATCTAAAGCAAAGAAAACATTATTGCTGCTTTTTCTATAAATTAAGAGAAACTGTCATAATATAATAGATCACAGAGCTAGAAGTGGACTAAATTGTGCAGGGCCTTGAAGGTAAAGACAAAAAACATTTATTTGATGTACCATAAAAGAGGGCTCCAATAGTTTAAAATTCCTTTAAGATCCTTAGTTGGAAGTGACTCTGGAAGGGTAGAAAAGAAATAACAAAAACCAATGGGCAGAAATCAAAGCAAGACAAATTCAAATTAGAAATACTTTTTAACAGTGAGGGTGATTAACCAGTGTCACAAACTACCAAGAGAAGTGGTGGATTCTCCATCTCTTATGTCTTCTAATCAAGAACAGATGCAATGCAGGGGTAACCAGATGATATTCCAAAGCCTGTGTTGTGCAGGAGGTCAGACTAGATGATCAGATGGTCCCTTCTGGCCTTAAACTCTAGCCCAGTGGTTCCCAAACTTGTTCCGCCGCTTGTGCAGGGAAAGCCCCTGGCGGGCCGGGCTGGTTTGTTTACCTGCCGCGTCCGCAGGTTCGGCCGATCGTGGCTCCCAGTGGCCGCGGTTCGCTGCTCCAGGCCAATGGGAGCTGCTGGAAGCGGTGGCCAGTACGTCCCTCAGCCTGCGCCACTTCCAGCAGCTCCCATTGGCCTGAAGCAGCGAACTGCTGCCACTGGGAGCCGCGATCGGCCAAACCTGCAGATGCGGCAGGTAAACAAACCGACCCGGCCCGCCAGGGGCTTTCCCTGCACAAGTGGCGGAACAAGTTTGGGAACCACTTCTCTAGACAAGCGGTCATGTTCATTTATTGTGTTTTAGGTACTGACTGAGTATAAAACACCTACAAGAAATCATTTTAATAGCTGTTTTATTTATAGAGCTGCTGAGGCACCTGCTAGGTAAATTCTTCCTAATAAAGAATTAAAACAAGAAGTGACTTGATTCTGATTTCCAGACCACTGCTAAACCTTGGTGTAAACGTTGTTTTGCAAGGGGGTGGAATATTTACAGTCATTATTTTATTTGTTATTCTCAGGTCAGTTTCTACTGCATGTATGAAACAATATGTGCATTTCCTGCACTCCTAGCAGTATGGGAAGCCCAAGGGCTGCTGCCTCTTTGCATCACTAGTGGAACACAAGCCAGCTGAGTGGAGCAGGCTATAGCTTTGCTCTGCTCCTCACCAGTCAGCAATGGGAGGGGCATTGCTGGTTGTGGGGAGGGGAGCCCATTTTTCATTCTCAGGAATGGTGCAGCATACACTCTTGGCTCTTGGTCCCTGGAGCTGCACGTGGGATTGTGCCTTCGCCCAGTGTGGTTCTGTGCCTGTTGGCTCCTAGGGGTAAGAAGCATGAAGACAATATTTGGTTTGACATCTCTAGGTAGCAACAGTTAGATTTGGAATAGTTTGGGGGCCCACAGCATTACAGCAGAATAAATATTTAAGGGACCTATTCTTCTCTCCGCAATAACACTTTAAAGAAAACCAACATTTGTTCATTTCACTTAGTGGTTTTCATCTTGACTAATAACCCATTTACCTCAAACTCCAGCACATCAGTGATGCTGCTGCCGCTCGCCTGCAAAACAGACATCGCTTCATAATAATAAACTTGGAGTTACCCCCACCTCTGAGCTTCTTCCCTTTTAATTAGTCCGATTTCTGCCAACAAATTCCTCTCTCCCTCCACTATTAAATTGCATTCTCTTTGCTTTTGATGATAAGCCTCCTGGGAAAATCCTTTTGATCCTTTCCACACCCTCGAGGAGGATTTTTTGGTGGATGAGAAAACCTCCGTTAAAGTCAGTATGATGCGCCGGGATACCGACTATGAAAGCCACTATGATGACCAGCTGTCGTGCTGGCTGGTGCAGATACCGTACAATGGAAATGCCAAAGCGTTATTTATCCTGCCTGACGAAGGGAAGATGAAGCAGTTGGAGGCTGCTCTCTTGAAAGAAACTGTGTGTAAATGGGAGAAATTACTTCAAAAAAGGTAACCCTTTGCCCACCATTGTACGGATAGATGGTTGATGGTAATTTAGGAGAGAATTCCAGAGCAAGGCAAAATATTAACGCAGGTATCACAGTTCAGTATTCTCCATGTTGAGTAGGTAGAGTTCTCAAATGATCCCCCAGCTACCTTAGAGGAGAGTGTCGCAGAATGTACAGCTCCAGCTCTTCTGACAGCACAGGCTGCAGCATCCCAACTGCTGGACCTTAGGACTCTAGCCAGGCCACTGATCTGAACAAGTCTGGCAGGTCCTAGGACTACAACAAGTACTGATCTTGTTGCCAGTTGAATGTTTGAAAGTTCCTACTTCTTTCATGTTGCTAATGAGATTTATTAACTGCCTGGTGCCACTGACTCCAACCTTCTTACCCTAATCTCTGACCCCACTCCACCATCTCCTGGTCCCTTCAACCGCTCCTGTTCCCACAGAAGTCTGTTGGAAGGTACATGTCAGGGCTCTGAAATGAAGTTATGGACTCAGGAGAAGTTCATTTGTTCAATGGTCCAACCACATCTGTTCAGGAGCATCCAGGCATGTACAAAAGGCTCAGCTAGACCCTTCTAGGTGCTCAATCCTCACTCAGACACACAAATCACACAGAGAATGCAGATGCCTCAGGAATCAGAAAAGCACCGTGCGGTCAGGGCCAGCTCCAGGGTTTTTGCCGCCCCAAGCGGCGGGGAAAAAAAAAAAGCCGCGATCGCGATTGGCTCCACTGCGCCACTTTCTTCTTCGGCGGCAATTCGGCGGCTGGTCCTTCCCTCCGAGAGGGACCAAGGGACCCGCCACTGAATTGCCGCTGAAGATCCCGACGTGTCGCCCCTTTCCCTTGGCCGCCCCAAGCACCCGCTTGCTGAGCTGGTGCCTGGAGCCGGCCCTGCGTGCGGTGTCATTAAATTGCGGGTACTCCATAGTGTTAGCTGAGTGCAATGTTTCACCATCATGTTGTGTTCTTTGTGGACAGGAGGATTAATCTGTACATTCCGAAGTTTTCTATTTCGGGGTCCTACGATGTGAAACTCCTGTTTGAGAAAATGGGTATTACTAATGTGTTCTCTAGCCACGCTGATCTGTCTGGAATCGCTGGGACGTCCGACCTGCATGTTTCAAAAGTAAGTTAGTGAACAAATGGTTTTGTTAACAGGATTTGTGATTATAAAGTTTACATCCAAGACTATTTACGGGGTCGATCTGTTCCCACTAAAGCCACTGGCAGAACTCCCACTGACCTCAGTAGCTGCTGGCACTCAATCAGTTTTCTCTAGACTAGGGCACAAACAGGCTCATTACAGAGAGCTCAAGGCTTCACCTGTAGTTTCTGAAGGTTGTTATAAAAGGAAATGGTCCTAGGGAGCAGCAAGTACATTAAGAATGGGCACAAGTACAAAAAATGGCTTTAACTATTCCTTGCCCCCGGACTAGAATGGTTCAATAGCAGCAGTGACAATCACTTCCAAATCCAGGGCTAGGTTGTGATACCCTTATTCACCCTTTTTCCTCAAGCATTGCCTCAGATTCCAATGAAAAGATGGGTGAAATCCTGGCCCCACTGAAGTCAATGAGAGTGATGCCCTTGACTTCACTGAAGCCAGGATTTAACTGTGGGTAATAGGCTACAACTCAAAAGAAGTAAGGTTGTCAGAATCTGACCCTAGCTTAGCATTGGGATATTATCATCTAAGTCACATTAGGGACAATAAGGAGAACGTTCTGGGTGGGGTTCCACACCACCTCTGTAAAGAACCCAGTTAGGGTTTGGAGTAACTAAGGTTCTGCAGTATCAATGCACAGTATGATACAAAAGCTGCACCGAAGCAAAGAATTCTGGGGCTCAGGGCCATGGATTCTTGATCATTGTTCGCCTTGACATTTCTGCTGGAACACGGCTTTGTACTGTCTAAACGTACTGACTGTTTGTAATGCTAAGGAGGAATTGCTGATAGTAATCATTTAGAAAAAAAACCCTCTCTTTTGTGGAGAAGGGTAGCTGACTTGATCCATGCAGGCCTATCTTTCTTCTCAGTGGAACTGCAATTGAGAAATAACTGCAACAGCCTCTTAATATTGTTGGGTCTGATCCTGGAGTCCGGACACAGGGAAAACTCCTCTTGAAGTCCAGGGGAGATTTGCCACTCAGTGGAGTTGGGTTCTTTGGGCTGTACCAATCCTGTTTGTATTCTTCCCATTTCCTAACACAGCAAGTTCAATTTCAGCTGCTGTTCATGGTCCTGTACTCACGCTGTAACATTTGCCTCATTTCCTTGCAGGCTATTCACAAGGCCGTGTTGAATGTTCATGAGAATGGCACCGAGGCAGCAGCAGCCACTGCAATAGTAGTTAGCAAAATTTTTCGTCCTTCAACTACCATTAAATTCAACAGGCCCTTTGTGGTGATGATTGTTGATAAAGCCACCCTCAGCACAATCTTCATGGGGAAAATCGTCAACCCTACTATGAAATAATTGAAGAGTCGCTGGACGCATCAGTGCTTACGGTGGGCTGCAGCAGGCTCTCCTACAGACCACCAGGTGTCAGTGACTATCCCTGAACTTTAATTGACCTACATTCACAAGCAAATCAATATATATATATGGGAATTTTTAGCCTATAAGCAATTGAGATTTCTTCTCAAACAAAATAGCTAATGATGTATACAGCACGTGTAATAACAAATCACAGATAATCTGCATAAGAAGGCCTATCATCTCTTTGCCCCAGTTTGGTCATTCAGATCATACTAATACATTATCTGAGTCCCTAGGAAAGCAGTCTTTATAAAAGGCTTCTACTAGATCCTCATGTAAGATGTTAAGTTTCCCAACTGAGCGGTGGTGTCCTGAATGCCTTCAGTTCTGGGTTATTCACTGGCAGCTTTATCATCCTGGAATCCTGGTAATGATCACTGCTCTGCCAGTCTGTCTCTGGATAGTCACAGCTTTGGGGTCCAAGAAATTAGCAATCCCTTCCCCTATTGCTGCGCATGGCCTGGCTGTTAGTCAGCATGCTGCCAAGCCAGTCCCGTCACAGCTCTCTCTCTCTCCAACAGGTTCTCTCAGTTATTTCTCCTTCAGTCATCTTGCCTTCACCACATGTTCCAGCTTTTGTCTGGGATGTCCCAAAAAGCCAGAGGCCGCTGCAAAACATTTAGAATTGCTCTTCCGTAGCACACACTAGGTGCCATGTTTTTTTTTTTTTTTTGTTTTTTTTAAAGGAGATATACCTATCTCATAGAACTGGAAGGGACCTTGGAAAGGTCATCAAGTCCAGTCCCCTGCCTTCACTAGCAGGACCATTTTTTTGCCCCAGATCCCTAAATGGCCCCCTCAAAGATTGAACTCATAACCCTGGGTTTAGCAGGCCAATGCTCAAACCACTGAGCTATCCCTCCCCCTCCACTGTGTTACTTCCACAGTGATTGGCAAACAACTTTTAAAGGCACAATAATGAAACAAGCACATAAGTTTACATTGTCAATTACTAATTTTTGCAGGTAATGAATAAAATAAAGGTTGGGACCTAAAATTTTCACTCGTGCTGACTTTTAGAGACTCTCCACTCTCTTGCTGTTATGTTTTATACATCTTTTTAAGCCAGTTTAGCCTTTCAATGATGGTGACACCACATTAACATAGCAGCATCTCTGGAAAGTGTCTGGGTTTTTAAAAAAGAAATAGTGAGCGAGCAGAACTTTTCTCAGATGGAGAAGGAAGAACAAGTTTTTACTTGCTGGATTCTTTTCTTTCTCTCATCTCCCCTCTACCCAGTCCCCCCATGAACTTGTATTTATTAGGTTTACATATGTTTTCAACAAATATTTAGAAAGCATCCAAAAATATTGTGTTTGCAGATCATAAACTTTTACTGTAAAAGAACCTTAAGGCCCATGATAAAGTTATTCAGCAATTTTTGCATTAATAAAATGCCCTTGCAAATTTTGTATTGTGCACTTGGTATCTTATGGAGACAACATCAATATAAAAGATTTTTTGGATTTTTTTACATCAGGATCAGATTCTGGTATGACTACTCGTACTCTGATAACTTAGACAAAGTTAATGAGCATTCAGGTCTGTTTTCATGTTTGTTGAGTTTTCCTATTGGTAAATCTAAAATCATTGTAGCCAATTATTTCATTGTATCATCCATTTATCATTCTATTACATGATGTTATGGTCTACTCTTATGCTATTTCATATATAATCACTGTATGCTAAACAGATGTAAGTTGTAGGATTATAGAAGTATAGGATTGACAAGCATTTAGGAGTGATGAGTGTGTGTTAGGTAAAGCATGGCTGAAACGCAAGGCCTATAGGATGAGACCTGTAAGATTTTTAGCTTAGCCAAACTAGGCCATCAGCTTAAGAATGCTTGACATGAGTGATTGACCTAGGAATAACCCTATGCCCATAAAGTCACAAGGTTATTGCATAAGATGTGCCAATAGGTGATGTTACAGAAAAATGGATTGCAATAGACTGAAATGTATTGTCCAAAACCGCAAGACACCTGATTGTAACATCTTTAAATGTCTGTCTGACCACAGGGTACATGTGCATAAATGCTAATAAGAATAAGAGGAACTATGAACAACCTATGAAAAATGGGGCACCCCCATGGGGTGTGGAAGTACTGTTAAGGGAAAGTGGGCTGTCACCTTTGTGCATATGCATAAGGTGTTAGGCGTAGTTAGAATTACAATACATAAAAGATTCGCTGATTGGGTAAAAGCGGGAATAGCCATGGGAAAAACCCCAGCAGGAACTATCCCTCTACTGATGATGATTGGTGAGAGGTCCATCAGACCCTAGAATATCTTTGAGAATGTGAGTATGACTACACTGATAATTATTACATAGGTTTTTTAGGATTTTTATATGCATGGGTAATTGTAACTTTACTTATTGCTTAATAAAATTTGTAGTACAGATAAGGCTTTGTACTGGTGATTGTGTCTGTGGTCATTATCCTTGGACTTTGTGTGTTCCTAAAGCCTCCAAATCTGAGAGAAGCACCAGAGACAATTTCACTCTGTTGAGCTTGAAACTGTAGCAACCAGAGCCAAACACATGGTGGTGTAATACAACATCTCTAAATTCACTTTAAACAAAATAAAAGGCTACACCATATGCCACAGGGCTGGTATAAGGGATATGGGATATAACCCTTCCCCTCCACATCTTGTTTTCCCACCCAGACCACCACTCGTTGACCAGTGTATGGTTGGTTAATAGATATCACATTATCAATATGTATTATTCACACCACACACATTAATATGCATTAAGAACACTATCAACATATCATAATGTGTATATTTATTTGTAGCAGTTGTATGGCCTGAACGGGCCATGTCCATTTCGAATTCTGTTCTCCTTATGCTAAGTATCTCATAACTAAGGCTAAGTTTTAGTCACAGGTATTTTTACTAAAAAGTCATATACAGGTCACGGGCAGTAAACAAAAATTCACGGCCTGTGGCTTGTCCATGATTTGTACTATATACCCCTAACTAAAACTTGGGCCGGGGCTGCTCTGGGGTAGTGGTCCAGAGGTGCTGCTCTGGGGGGGTGGCCCAGGACCCTTGCTGGTGCAGGGTGTGGGACAGGTGGCAGCGCACAGCCCGGGACCCATGCTGGTGCTGGGGTGGGGGGGTGGGGACAGGTGGCAGCGCACGGCCCGGGACCACCGCTGGTGCTGGGGAGGAGGGGAAGGGTTGGCAGGGCTGGCAGGCTCCCTACCCAGCACTGCGCAGCTCCCCAGAAGCGGCCGGTATGTCTCTGCAGCTCCTAGGGGGAGAGAAGACCAGAGGGGCTCCACGCACTGCCCCTGCCACGAGCGCCGGTGCCACAGCTCCCATTGGCCGAGAACCATAGCCAATGGGAGCTGCAGAGGTGGTGCCTACAGGTAGGGGGAGCACGCAGAGCCTCCTCGCCCCTCCACCTAGGAGCTGCAGGGACATGCCGGCCGGCCCAGGGGATGCCTGAGTGCTCGGGCAGCCCCAGAACCAGCCGCACCAGCCGCTGCAGAAGTCATGGAGGTCACGGAAAGTCACTGTTTCCGTGACGTCTGTGACAGATATGCAGCCTTACCCATAACCCCTTGCATTAGCTGAAGTAAGCTTTGGCTTAAGCAGACAGGAAAACTGTCAGGCTCAAGATACGAGTGTTCTGTCCTGCTACCTGCCTAGGAGGTGCCTTCACACTCTTGGTGCCTGGAATACATGTGTTCAGAACAAAGAACTACGGGGTTCACCATTGGTACCAGAAAACAAGGTAAAGAGTCCTTGCCTAGCCTCAGATGATGCATACAGTAGCTTTTGACTTGTAAACAAGTTGGGTATAAAAAGGATAGCTTTAGAGGTGTGTCTTGGGGAGCACACCTTCTGGGTAAAGTGCCTTTAACAGCGCAGCACAAGATGGCTTCCCAGAAATTGGTATCATACTGAACCTTTCTTCCCTCTACTATACATCATTGACTTTTAGCAATAAACCTGACTGATATTGGTTATTTGGTCCTTGAGTATATTTCATTACTAACTGTGACGTTATGAGTGTAATATAATATTTCATGAAAGGTGACAGGGCCAGAAAGAGTTAATTAACTCGCAGAATAACCTGAACTAGGGATGAACCTTAAAAACTGGTTAGAAAGATAGGTAAATAAATAAAGCTTTAAAACGCAAGTCTGCATTGTTAGAGATCTCAAGGGTAAATGTTTGCTCAGGTCTTGTGGTGTCAGCAAACAAGGCTTGTCTATATGTCTCTTTAAAGGTTGTAGTAACCTGTAGCTGAACTGTTTAATGGATAAATTACCCTGTGCTAATTGCCATGATGTTTAGAGGAAGGAGAATTAAGCCTGTTGTTTTCTCAGGCCAAAAGGCTGCTGGAAATGTATAAGAACCCTGGGACATGATCATACATCATCTCAGATCTGCTTTGGTTTCAAGAGGGAGGAACCTTAAGCCATAAGGATTGAGATCCCCAGTCTTTGACTGGAGCCACCCTGAATATGGACATTGGACTATAACCTATGGACTATTTCTAAAAGGACTTTTGGCAACTACAAGCTCACCTCTGCTATGTATCTAAACCTCAAGAATTGAATTCAAGTCTGTCTGTGTATTGATCTTTTAACCAACACTCTCTCTCTTTTCTTTTTTAATAAATTTTAGCTTAGTTAATAAGAATTGACTATAGCGTGTATTTTGGGTAAGATCTAAGTTATAATTGCACCTGGGTATGTGGCTGATCCTTTGGGATTGGAAGAACCTTTTCTTTTATATGATGAGATAAGATTCTCAGTAATCATCATCATATCTGACAGGTGTGTCTGGACGGAGGCCTGAGGCTGGGTACTTTAAGGGAACTGCATTGTTTGGACTTCTGAGTAACCTGTATGGAAATATAGAAGTTGTTTTGTGCTGGCTTGGAAAATCTAAGTATTGGAATATCCATCAGCGTTTGGGGTTTGTCTGCCCCATTTTGTTTGCAGTTCACCCTGATTGAGTGACCTCAGCTGGCTCCAACAGGGAGCACCGTCACACTAACCAAAGTGTGGTCAAGCAATTGACTATGAAATGTACTGACACACTGGTGAACATTTTAGCAGGAGATTAGTTAGCAATACAGCTTAAACTGGCCAGTTGCCTCAAAGAGCTGTATGAGTGACAGAATGGGATGAACAGAAGACACTTTCCTCCACTGACAGTTCAGTCCCACCATAGAACCCCTGTTCTCATTCTGGCTTGCTACAGACATTCCTCCGTTATTATGGTGTCTACCCATTCCCTTTAGCCCTGTCGTCCACAGCGGGGGAACACATCAAGACAGTCCCCAGATGCACATCTTCCTCCAGTCATCTGGTGTCCAGTAGGTAGAGAATTTCAGTCTATTAGTTTAGCTAAGACTTTTCTCTACCCGCACTGTTTCTCCCACTGCATGGGGAATGCATGCTGCACTCTTCCAAACAGGAGCAGAGCTACTGCTCGGGTATGCACGCTGCAGAGCCCCAGAGGGAATTCCACCACATGCTCCCATGGCCATGTCAGTCCCTCCTTGCCCAACACACCCTACCACATGGCAAAAGACTTGATCTGGCCCTAGAAAGACAATGACTCTCATTTAATATGAAGAAAGGCACATGCAGGACATCCATAGACAGCAATGATTAGATACAGCACCTCTTTTTCCAAGGCCCTCTCTCCACCTGGAGCAGGGCTGGGTCCCATACCATGGTAGCAGTTCCTCTCCCACCGTAGCTGCATGCTCTGGTTCACACCACTGGGAATTAATGCTGGATGGACATTTTTACCACTGGATTTTAGTCCCTGTGTCAGGGATGCTGCTGCTCCTGACGGTATGCTCCTTTTCCCCACTGGATCGCTTATAACATGCTGTTTGCATAGAGAGGGTAATGCAGGCCTCAGGTCAACAAACAAGCAAGCAACCTTTGCCATCTACACAGCCCTCTGTTTGCCTGGGCAGAGGCTCCATTTTGCACTGAGGGAGTGTAGTGTGGGAATATAACACTATCTATCCAGTGTAACCTTACTGCCAGGCATTGTTCGCAACAACAAGGGAGGGTTCAATATCTATTTTGAAATTACAAAACAAAACCAACTTGAGCCTCCATCCAGAAACTGGGATTGCTGAATATATCCACGGGGCACCCTTCATGGCAACACCACTCGCAGCACTGAGTCCGTGTCTCAAGCGAAGACAACGTCTAGTGAGGGGAGAGGGAACAGCATTAGTTTGGGAAAACACAGCAACGAGGAATCGACAGTATGTGAATAATAAGTTAAATGCCCACCCCCATGGTTACTTTGCCTTAGTCTCCCCACCTGTGAGTGGGAATGTCTAGTGAATGAATTCAACACACCACATTCCCCAGCCTGCCACTCCACTCCCAGTTTGTTGTTGGGGGTTGATGACATTCCAGAATCCAGGGGTGCCACCCTTCACCCTGTCTCTGCCTATAGCTGCATGCTGCCTTTGGACCATGTTGCTGCTCTACCTGTCATGTCTTGTCTGATGACATGGTGCCATGACTACCTAGCCCAGCTCTTAGTGATTACAGCTCTAGGATTGTTGGGCAGGGGGCACCGGGCTGCTACATCATCTCTCACCACTCTGTCTGTCTTCAGGTGGGATGCTACATATGGATTCTCTAGCTCTATCACCTAGCCCAGCTCTTAGTGATTTCACTGGGTTGTGGGGAGAAGCTCACTGCTTCCATCACCGCTGCATTGTCATAGAATCATAGAATATTAGGGTTGGAAGAGACCTCAGGAGGTCATCTAGTCCAACCCCCTGCTCAAAGCAGGACCAACACCCACTAAATCATCCAAGCCAGGGCTTTGTCAAGCTGGGCCTTAAAAACCTCTAAGGATGGAGATTCCACCACCTCCCTAGGTAACCCATTCCAGTGCTTCACCACCCTCCTAGTGAAATAGTGTTTCCTAATATCCAGCCTAGACCTCCCCCACTGCAACTTGAGACCATTGCTCCTTGTTCTGTCATCTGCCACCACTGAGAACAGCCAAGCTCCATCCTCTTTGGAACCCCCCTTCAGGTAGTTGAAAGCTGCTCTCAAATCCCCCCTCACTCTTCTCTTCTGCAGACTAAATAACCACAGTTCCCTCAGCCTCTCCTCATAAGTCATGTGCTCCAGCCCCCTAATCATTTTCGTTGCCCTCCGCTGGACTCTCTCCAATTTGTCCACATCGCTTCTGTAGTGGGGGGTGGGGACCAAAACTGGACGCAATACTCCAGGTGTGGCCTCACCAGTGCCGAATAGAAGGGAATAATCACTTCCCTTGATCTGCTGGCAATGCTCCTACTAATACAGCCCAATATACTGTTGGCCTTCTTGGCAACAAGGGCACACTGCTGACTCATATCCAGCTTCTGGTCCGCTGTAATCCCCAGGTCCTTTTCTGCAGAACTGCTGCTTAGAGAGTCGGTCCCCAGCCTGTACCGGTGCATGGGATTCTTCCTTCCTAAGTGCAGGACTCTGCACTTGTCCTTGTTGAACCTCATCAGATTTATTTTGGCCCAATCCTCCAATTTGTCTAGGTCACTCTGGACCCTATCCCTACTCTCCAGCATATCTACCTCTCCCCCCTGCTTAGTGTCATCTGCGAACTTGCTGAGGGTGCAATCCATCCCATCATCCAGATCATTAATAAAGATGTTGAACAAAACCGGCCCCAGGACCGACCCCTGGGGCACTCCGCTTGATACCGGCTGCCAACTAGACATCGAGCCGTTGAGCACATCCCGTTGAGCCTGACAATCTAGCCAGCTTTCTATCCACCTTATAGTCCATTCATCCAATCCATACTTCTGTTCTTTGCTCTGCATCCTCTTGGATGATTTCTAATTGTTCTGTTTAATAGAGACTATTATGCTTAATACTATTTAGTAACATTAAGGATACATCTGCATTTGGCGCTGGGGGTGATTCCTAACTCACATGGAGCTACTCACATTAGCACTCTTTCAGCTAGTTCACTAAAAATAGCACTGTAACTCTACCCATATGAACCCTAACCCTAGCTCCAAGTCCTCTACCCCAACTATTGGCTGGGGGGGCCTACCCATAGGCACCCTAACGCTAGGGCAGGGAGCCCAAACAATAGGCACCATAGCCCTAGCTCAAAAAACTCTACCCATGGGACCCCCCTTCCCATAACAACCCTAACCCTAGGGCTGGGATCCCTACCCCTAGAACCCCTAACCCTAGTACCAAGTACACTACCCCAGGAACCCTAACTCTAGTGTGGAGAGTCATACCTATAGGAATCCTAAACCTAGTGCAGGGAGGCCTACCCATGGGAACCCCAACCCTAGCACCAAGTATCCTACCCCTAGTTTTCTGAACTATAGCTCAAAGTACGCTAATCATAGGAACCCTAACCTTAGGGCGGGGGGCACTACCTATATGAACACTAGCCTGAGCTCCAAGTACCCTTCCCATAGGAACCTTAGCCCTAGGTCCGAGAGCTGTATATATAGGACCCCTAACCCTAGGCTGGGGCACCCAATACATATGATCCCTAATCTAGGGAGGTGACCACAATTCATAGGAACCCTAGCCCTAATGCAAATTACTCATAAGAACCCTAACGTGGGGAGCCATACTCATAGGAACCCTAACTCTAGTTCTAATTACCTAAACACAGGAATCCTAACCCTGAGGTGGGAAGCCCTACCCATAGGAATCCTAACACTAGCTCCAAGTACCCTTCTCCTTGGATCCCTAACACTTGCTCCAAGAACCCTAACACTAGGGTGGGGAGCCCTAGCCATAAGAATGCTAATCCTAACTCCATGTGCCCTAATGATAGGAACCTTAATCCTAGGGTGGGAAACCCTGTCCATAGGACCCTTGAACCTAAGGCGGGGAGCCCTACCCTTATAAATGCTCCAAATACTCTAACTATAGGAACCCTAACCCTAGTGCCAACTGCAGTAGGTATAAGACTCCTAACCCTAGGGCGGAGAGCCATACCCATAGGAACCCTAAGCCTAGATTGGGGAGCCCTACTAATAGGAACCCTAACAAAAGCTGCAAATACCCTTACCATAGGCAACCTAACCCTAGCTCCTACTACGCTAGCCATAGCAACATTAACCTTGGCTCCACGTACCCAAACAATAGACCCCTAACCCTAAGACAGGGAGACCTATCCATAGGAACCCTAACCTTGCAGTATGGCGCCTTGCCCATATGAACCCTAAAGCTAAATCCACCTAACTTAACCATAGGAACCCTACCCCTAGGGCAAGAATCCAAGTACCCTACCCCTAGGAACCCTAACCCACGAGCCACTATTCTAACCATAGGAACCCTAATCCTAGTGTGGCGATTCATACCCATAGGAATCCTAAACCTAGTGCGGGGATGCTTAACCATGGGAACCCGAACCCTAGCTCCAAGGATCCTACCCCTAGGATCCCTAACTATAGCGCCAAGTACCCTAATCATCTAACACTAATTTTAGGGTGTGGAGCCCTACCCATAGGAAACCTATTCCTAGTGAGAGGTGCACTACCCATATGATCCCTAACTGAGCTCCAAGTACCTGACCCACAGGAACCCTAATCCTAGGGTGGGGAACCCTAAATGTAGGAACCCCCAACCAGAGCTCCAAGTACCCTGCCCATAGGAACCCTAAGGCAGGGAGCTGTACCAACAGGAACCCTAACCCTAGGGTGGGAAGCCCTACCCCAATGAACCCTAACAAAGGCTTCAAATATCCAAACTACAGGGACCCTGACCCTAATTCCAATTGCGGCAGGCACAGAAATCCTAACACTAGGGCAGGGAACCCTATCCATAGGCACCCTAACCGTAATTCCAAGTACTCTAAGCACAGTAACCCTATGCCTAGGAATGCTGACCCTAGGGTGGGGAGCCCTTCCTTTACGAACTATAACAGAACCTCCAACTAATCTTACCATTGGAACCCTAACCCTCGTTCCAAGTACCCTAATCATAGAAACCCTAACCTTAGGGGAGGGAGCCCTGCACATAGGAACCCTATTCCTAGAGTGGGGAGCCATACCCATAGGAACCCGCAGCCTAGCTCCAAGTACCCTAACCCTAGGGCAGGGAGACTCATGCATAGGAACCTAACCACTGGGTGGGGAACCATCTCCATAGTAATCCTGACCCTAGGGTGGGGAGCCCTAACCCTAACTAAAGCTCCAAATACTCTTATCATAGAAACCCTAGCCCATGCACCAACTACCTTAGCCATAGGAATCCTAATCCTAGGGTCTTCTTCGAGTGCTTGCTCATGTCCATTCACCTTAGGTGTGTGTGCTCGCCACATGCACTGGTGCCAGAAGTTTTTTCCCTCAGCAGTATCCATAGGGGACTGGCCCCGGTGCCCCCTGGAGTGGCATGCCAATGCCGTGGTATATAGGGCGCCGACAGCTCCCCCCACCCTCAGTTCTTTCTTGCCACCAGTGACGGTGCTGGAACTGTTGCCGCTTCAGCTAACGCTGTTGCTTTCTCATTCATACAAACTTGTTAATTCTCGAATTATAGTGTATATAGTTTTCTGTTAGTGTTAGTAAATCCCTTAGTTATAGTTAGCGACTTCATAGGGCCCAAACAGGACTTTACCTCGGATCGGGGCATGCCCTGGTCCCCAGGCTTTAAGCCTTGTGATCGCTGCAAGAGGCCCATGCCCATTAGTGATCCACACAGCAGCTGTCTGCTTTGCTTGCACGAAGAGCACATTAGTGAAAAGTGCAAAATTTGCAAGTCCTTCAAGCCAAGGACTAAGAAGGAGCGCGATATTCGTTTAAGAGCACTCCTTATGCAGTCGGTCCTCAACCCGGCACTGAGCACCGTGACCTTGGTATGCAGTGCCTTACTGGCACCAGCCACTGGCCGGCACTGGTCCCCATCTAGCTCCGACCAAGAAGACCAAGAAGACAGTGTGAGGTCGATCTACATCCTTCCGCAAGGGAAAGGTTAAGACCGTCCATGCCGGAGGGTACCGTCAACACCGGAGGCCCTGCAGGTGGCGCAGGAGATCATGTCCCTCCCGGTGCTGCCCACACTGGCTCCTGTGATTCCCCGGTCACGGGGTAAACCCGCGTTCAGACCACCATGGTCCCCACCTCAGCGGCACCATTCCCCATCGCGGGGGATGTCCCATCAGCGCTCACCCTCCCGTAGCTGCCACGCCTCTGACAGTGAAAGGCAGACGCAGCGCAGACCCATTCGGTCCCCGGACCTTGGGCATGGGCAGAGAGGCTCGAGGTGCAGCTTGCCGGCAACCGGGTGCAGACCTCTGGAGGCACGCGCCCCCCCGGCAGTACTACCTGTTCCGGCACTCGGTATCTCCGAGACCACGGTACCGCTCAAGGGATCAACGCTACCATTCCTTGGACCATCACCGATCCCCTAGGAGGGCATCACCACATGTGGGCGCTTCCCAGCACCGGGCCCGTTCTGACTCCCAGTCCCGCTCCTCATTCCGGTATTGTTCATCAAGCGTGAGACGTAGATCGCTGGCTCCAGGCTGTCGTGGATCCGTTGAGTGCCAGCAGTCCCCAAGACCCCATTCCAGATCAGACTCCAGGTGGAGTGATTGGCATCGGTCGGGGCAGAGCCACCGTTCCACGCTGGCCTGGTTGACTGGGAGCGACCGCTCAGAATCCAGCCCTGGTTCGGAGTGAGGTTCCCTGACAGTGGGACAAGCTCCGGTACCAGCGGTGCCAGCTACATTGTCAGCACCAAAACCGGCCCTGGGGCCTCAAGCACAGTGGCCAGGGCCATGGTATCCATGAGGGTTCACCCAGCCCTCCCAGGCCACCCGCTCAGTGTCAGGAGCTGCAGAGAGACCAGCTGCCTCTCTCTCCCGCCCTCTTCTGCTGCATGAAGCCTCGGGTGCAAGGACCCTGCAGGTCCAAGAGGGAGTAGGGGAGCAAGCCACTGGGCCACCAATGGTTGTGGAGGACCCTACAGCACAGGCATCTTCCTCGTCATCACCAGATGAGGCTGTAATGGGGCACCCTCCCCTGGTTCCTCCAGATGAGGCTAAAGTGCACCAGGAACTACTGAAGATGGTCACTGCCAACTTGGGTCTTCAGTCAGAGGAGTTAGAGGAGCCCTCGGACTCTCTCTTCGATGTACTTTGCTCCACAACACCAGTCAGGGTGACTTTGCCCCTTCATGAAGGGGGTCTCAAAAGTCACTAATGCCCTGTGGCAAACTCCTTCCTCCTTGCCCCCCAGCTCCAAGAGGGCTGAGTGCAAGTATTTTGTGCCATCCAAAGGCCATGAGTACCTGTACACCCACCTTGCTCCCAACTCCCTAGTGGTAGAGGCAATTAACCACAGGGAGCGACCGGATCAGCCCAGGGCTACCCCTAAGAATAAAGATTCCAAGAGACAAGACTTGTTTGGGCATAAGGTTTATTCCTTCTCTAGTCTCCAGTTGAGGGTGGCCAACCATCAGGCCCTCCTGGGATGCTATGACTTTAATATGTAGCAAGCCATGGCCAAGTTCGAGGGCTCCCTTCCTGATGCTTCTAGGAAGGAGTTCCGGGCAATCATGGAGGAGGGCAACGCTATGCGCCGGGCATCCTGGCTGCTCCTCTCTGGCTTGTCCATGGAGGCTCAGCAGTTGACGCAAGACCTTCCCTTCGATGGGCAAGCCCTGTTTGCAGAACAGATGGACAATAAGTTACATGGCCTAAAGGACTCGCGCCCAACCCTTAAAACGTTGGGCCTGTATGTTCCCAACCCTGCCTGCCAGCGGGTCAAGCCACAGCAGCCTCAGGGCCAGGGGAGCCACCCTCCCCAGGAGCCTCCCCATAAGAATCCAGAGGCTACAAGCAGCATCCTAGCCACCAGCCTTCGCAGGCTTCTCAGCCGAGCACAGCCTGCAATAAGCAGGCGGGCAAGCGCTCATTTTGAGAGTATGCCTGAGGGTGACCTACGAGACTGTTCCCAGGATCCTTCCTCCCCTATTTTTGCCAACCACCGATCTCCTTTCCTCCCTGCGTGGGCATCTATAACATCGGACCGATGAGTCCTCAGTACGGTGGTGCGGGGTTACACCCTTCAGTTGCTTTCCACTCCTCCTTCCCAGCCCCCCCTCCCTGTCCCTCTTCAGAGACCCTTCTCACGAGAGTCTCCTCGCGCAGGAGGTAGAGGGGTTACTGCAGCTAGGTGTGCTGGAGGTCGTTCCTTCAGAGTACAGGGACAAGGGGTCCTAGTCCCATTACTTTTTAGTCCCAAAGGCCAAGGGCAGTCTGCGACCTATCCTGGACCTGCGAGAGTTGAACCGCTTCTTAGTGAAGTTAATGTTGCTCTGGGTAGAGTGCTTGGAGCTAGGGTTAGGGTTCCTATGGGTAGAGATACATACAAGACAGTTACCTTTTTCTGTAGCTGGTGTTCTTCGAGATGTGTTGTGCATGTCCATTCCACAACCCGCCCTCCTTCCCCACTGTTGGAGTTTCCAGCAAGAAGGAACAGAGGATGGGGGGAGCCGGTAGCGCCCTATATACTGCGGCATATGCGCACCACTCCAGGGGGCGCCAGAGCTGGTCCCCTACAGATACTGCTGAGGGAAAAAACTTCCGGCACTGGTGCATGTGGCCAGCACACACACCTAAGTTGAATGGACGTGAGCAACACATCTTGAAGAACATCAGTTAAGGAAAAAGGTAACTGCCTTGTATGTATCCTAACCCTAGGGCAGAGAGCTGTATCCATAGGAACCCTAACCTAGCTCCAAGTCCCCTACCCCTAAGAACCCTAACTCTGGCTCCAATACCCTAACCCTGGTGCAGAGATTTCTACCCATAGGAATCATAACCCTATTGCGGGGAGGCCTACCTATAAGAACCTAAGCCTAGCTACAAGCATCCTACCCCTACTCCCTAACTATAGCTCCAAATACCCTAACGATAGGAACTCTTACCCCAGGATGGGGAGCCCTATCCAAAGGAACCCTAACTCCAAGTACCCTAATCATAGGAATCCTAACCTTAGCACAAGGATCCCTGCCCATAGGAACCCTAACCTTTGCTCCAAGTACTCATAGGACTCCCCAACCTTAGGATGGGGGAGCCCTATGCATACGAATCCTAAAGCTAACTGCATCTTTCTTGACCTGTGATTTAGTCTGTTCAGATTGCTGAAATGATTGCTCTTCCTGGCAGGATTGGTGCATCTCTGCCTGGGTACTTAGACTATAATGAACTAGCTATAGGAGTTAATTATACTCTAATACTTTTCTTGTTTCATTCACTTTTTTATGAATTTGGGGGGGGTGTTGATAATTTTCTAAAATAATTTTTTCAAAAGAATACACAAAACTTAATTTCAATTTTCTGGAGAAAAATTCTCACTTTTCTGCTCCCCCCATCCCCTCACACACTGGGAAAAAAGTTGGCAAAAAGTTTACCAAAAAAATGATGTGAGTAAAAAATATTAGAAAAAAATCAAAACTTTTAATTGAAACATATACAACTTCTAACAAATTGACATGTCTCCATGAAACATTTCCATTTCTTTGAAGTGTCATTCTTTTGAATATTTTTATTTTTATTACTTATTGGCTTATGGCCTGATCTAGCAAAGACTGAAAAACAGGTTTATCTTTAAGCATATGAATACTCAGTATTACTCACATGCTTAAAATTCAGTAGATGTGTAACTCCTTGCTGGACTGGAGCTTACATTTTTATCTGTGGTGGTTCCTGACTACTTGGAGTGGTGCTGCAAGTTGTAGTATTTTATATAAGTTAGAGTTTTGGTGTAAAGGAAATTGTTAAAATCACAGTTCAAATCATATTAAGAGCTTGACTGTCATGTCTAACATGGACAAGCTCACATGCAGGACATGTATAAACAGGAATTTAGGGTCTCGATCACACTCTCCTATGTAAAAACATGTGGGAGGGGCAAATCGTTCTTGTGGAACAGGTTCAGTGTGGTGCATCTCCATCGACTCCTCATTGGGTGAATATTGATATCTAGAGATGAGACAATGGGGACGAGGATTGCAGTGCCAGATGGACGTCGAACCCCAGTAATGTGGCTCTCCAATCAGACGTGTGAAGAAGCCTCTCTTTATCAATTCCAGGGAATAGTTTCCGCTCATCAGCATGGCAGACTCCTATGCTATTGGCTCCCTCTCTCCCAACACGGAACCTACCAATCCTATCTTCTGGAAGATAATGCTCATCTGAGCAACAGTAACCTGTGTGGCTTTTTGGAAATGAAGTTTAGTGCCTGTCCCAGGGAACCATAGTGTTCGGGCAACTGCTTGTGGTCATGGGTTCCTTGTTTCAGTGAAGCTCTAATTACGCATATACAAACCGAAAAGCTGGGGAACAACAAGCAGCTTAGTCACTGCTCCCGTCTATATGATGCCCAGATCCCTTCCTTCCCTTAGCATTGGCTCCATTCTGTACTGGACAGTGGGCATCTGGCTTTAGGTGTTCAGAAAAACGAACTGCCTTATTGTTTACTCTATATTCTTTCTGATATTTTTAATTTGATCAGAATCGTATTTACTATAAGACACTATGTTTAATACTGTTTAGTAGTAAATAATACAGCAAAGAGAAGTGCAGATCAGCTGGGCATGGCAGGATCCTTTTGAATTACTGTAAGTACTGTATTAATTTTTCCTGACATTTTGAATTCATGTTATATGCAGTTTAGTTTATGGGTGAATTTGTAGCAAACATAGAAAACAGTCAATTCTGTATAGCAAATCTTACAGATGCAGTAATCAGGGGATGAACAGAACTGAATTCTCTGACAGAGGAAGTCTGGCTGAAATGGGAACTAAATTTAATGGGAAGCCATTTGGCTTTGCCTCTTAAAGAGAGATTGTTGTCAACATGACCAGTTAGTGCACATTCTGTTTTTAATGCATTTTAGGAAATTGTACAAAGAGATGATTGGTACTAAAAATCTAATGAACTCTGTTTGGAGAACTGTATCTGTGTTTTCTAGCACATTGTAATTTTGAAGACCTGTTAATTAAAATTACATTTATCCATTATCTTGACAAAGCATGAAAGGCTCCCACACTCCTTTCCTCACCTTCTACATCTGCTCCATCCTCCTTTTTCTGCATGCTGCCTGGGTTCCAGCAGGAGGAATATTGACAGCCCAGGAAAGATAGTTGTCCTGCTCTCAGTTCTGGTGCCTGCCGCCTAAGGATTGTAAATATGTTTTCCCCCTGTTTAGAGGGGAAAATAGGTATGTATGAGCATTGTTCTGTTTACAGCAGAGTTTAAGATCCTTACTTAAGTGGATATAAAAGGTACTAAATTCATATACAAGCTTATGTTCGGTAACTTTTTTTAAGTGGCGCTGAATTTAGTTTTGATGGTCAGCCATGAGTCTTATTGACTTTTGCTGTGTGCAGTTTACTTTCTACATACTGGTATGTCAAAGATTTGTTAAAATGCTGCAAGAGTTAAGCACAGTGTACCCGATTTTCCTCTTAGGCCTGGTCTACACACGGCTTTTGTTCTGGTATAAGTATTTGGGTTAAGAGTGTGATTTCTTGCTGAAATAGTTATACCAGTACAACCTCCCTACTGAGGCTGCATTTGCTTATGGGAAAAAACTATACTGGTATAAGCACCTTTTATACAGGTATAACTACATCCATGCGAGGGGGGGTTAGACTGCTGTATCTATATTGCTGTAGTTAAACAGGTGTGTAGGCAAGGCCTTAGTTACACCATTGGGTCAAACTCCATTCCACTCAACAATTTTCACCCAACTCTTCCTTCTGGCATTTGAGTTAAACAGCTGTTAACAAAAGGAAACAGGTACCAAGGAGTTTTAAACAACCGGAAATCAAATCATTTTACTTCTAAATTAATCAGGTTTTATTTGTATGGCAGCTGTGACACAAATTGAGGGTGAGGCTCTTAAACTCTTCAACTGCCTTTGTGGAAATCCTGGGATTGGTTCTACCCCAGCCTGGATCCTGCCATAGATTGTAGTGTTCTCAGGGCTGCTCTAAACTCTGATGGCTGCAAATGGCCTTGATGGACTGTTCTGGTAACCTGGATGCAGAGATGCCCCTGCCATGCTCTGTACAGTGTGCAGCTGACACAGGAGTCACTACAGCAGCTCTGTGCCACTCCCCGTACACAAGGAACAGAAATTATGCCATTGAAGTAATGAGGGGGCATTTCTTCAAAGACAACAAAATCCGTAAAGGAACATTCAGGCATTATGCAAAGGCTCATCTCTTCCCAATATGTTCAGTCTTCCCTCAAACACACTGTTCACACAAACAAATGTAAACACCTCTCAATTGTTGCAAAAGCACTGTCAGATCTCACTAACTGACACAAGTTCTTCAGTGTTATCTGAATGAGCTCTTTCAACAGGTTGTTGTTTTTTTGGTTTTTTTGAACTGCGAAATAATCAGTATGGGACAAAGTGTTCTGGTACTTATGATAAAAAAGAGAGATCTGAGGAAATGGGCGTGACAGAGGTATTCACTGACCACACTGGTCTGTCCGGAATCACTCGGGAGCCAGAGAACTGAAGGTTTCAAAAGTAAATTGACAGGTTTCAGAGTAATAGCCGTGTTAGTCTGTACCCGCAAAAAGGAACAGGAGTACTTGTGGCACCTTAGAGACTAACAAATTTATTGTAGCATAAGCTTTCGTGGGCTACAGCTCACTTCATCGGATGCATGCAGTGGAAAATACAGAAGGAAGATATATATATACACACATGAAACAATGGATCTTACCGTAAGATCCATTGTTTCATGTGTGTATATATATATCTTCCTTCTGTATTTTCCACTGCATGCATCCGATGAAGTGAGCTGTAGCCCACGAAAGCTTATGCTACAATAAATTTGTTAGTCTCTAAGGTGCCAAAAGTAAATTGGTAATTTCTGTTTGAAAGAAGTGGATTTCTCTGTAGCTGTGATTATATTTTATCATATTAAAGGGTCTGCTCCTACTGCCATTGCAAATGTTGGAATTGCTCCTTCTGCATTTCAGGGAGCTCCAAGAGACACTGTGCCTCCATATATAGATACAATGCTTCCTAGCAGGTCTGTTGGCGCTGTACAAATCCACACCATGCCCTACTCAGGACACATTATATTTGTCTGCTATGTTTCTTATCCTGTGCTGTTCCCTATAGTATGAGGATGGTATCTTTTTCCTCAGTGCAATTGCAATTGTAAAAGTAACTGACATTGTCTTTTCACGTTGTTGTGCCTGATTCTGCAGTCCTGATGTAGATAAAACTCCTATTAAAGTCCTTGGGAATTTTGCCAGACTAGATCTAGTGAGATCTGTTTTCCACCAATCCTTTTCTTATCCTGCTCTTTCCTTATTAGTTGGCTTTCTGAAGAGCTTTGCTTTACAAAATTAGTTTATCCCCAGCCATTGTTCACTGATCTCTTCTAGAGTCTATTTGCTTGGGAGGTTGTCCACAAGGTCCTGTTGAATGTTCTTCAGAGAGGAGCTGAGATGGCTGGAGCCACTATTGTGGATTTTAAGACTGATTCTCTAGTTTAACTTTCTCCTCCTACTATTACATTCAACAGGCTCTTCTTAATGATGATTATTACTCCACATCCTCTTTGGGGCTAAATCATGAACCCTACTGACAAATAACGGATCAGCTTCTATATGTCTTGAAGTGCTGACATTAACAGCTGGCTGAATTCCCATGAGCAAGTACAGACCATGATATGCTAATAACTATATCTAAATTTTATCAGATATTCTCAAAAGTATAATACTAATGTTCTAACTCCTAGGGTATGTCTTCACTGCACAGTTAATGTGGGCTTTTACCTGGGTTTTAGCCCAAACACCCCAACTTCCACTCAAGAAAAACTCTGACCCAGGCTTGGATGTGCTTTAAGCCCTGGATAGCTTATGCTGTTGGACAGTGGATTAGAACCCAGGCTCTGGTTCAACCCAGCTCACTTTGCAGTGAGGACATAAGCAAAATCATTGGAGTGCTAATAGTCCTCCAACACCCTTCCCACAATTCCCTTGAAGGACAGACAAGTTCTTCCACAGTTGACTGGGAAAGAACCCTGGAGTATTTCAGCACAAATAGCCCAGGGATATACTCCCAGACACACACAGGGGAATGCAGAAATAGTAAGGATACAGTAACCACAAGTCAGGGTTTACAGTGGGTATGCTCTCACCCAGGCTAGGCTAACCCAGGTACCCAGATCTGGGTGCCAATCACCTGTGTTACCTATGCAGTCAAGAAGCTACCTATACTCTATAAAAAACCTGAGATTTCTTCCTTGACTAAAATCCAAAGCATATATTATAAGAGCCACAGGTAAATCTAAGGGGATGTCTACACTGGCAAGTTTCTGCACCACAAGTTATACCACTTTTATTAAAACGCTGGAATTAAACCGCTGTTGCATGTCCACACTGTGCTCCTTGTGACAGTGGAGCGCATCCACATTAGCAGCTCTTGCAACAGCAAAGACAGCAGGGCATTGTGGTAGCTATCCCACTGTGCAACTGGCAGCAGGGTCTTTGGGAACGATTTACAATGCCTCATGGGGCAGGCACAGCGTCACATGATGCAGGTTTCCCAATCCCATTGTTCCATGGGCATCCTACTACATTGACAGCTGCTTTTCAACTGAAGTGGGGGGGGGGGGGAAGTGTGTGACAGGGAGTGTGTGTGTGGAGCGGAGGAAAGAGACTGTTTTGGGGGACAGAGAGTGTGTCAGCATGCTGTCTTGTAAGTTCAGACAGCGGCAGGAAGCAACCAGTCCTGAGGCAGGGGGAGGGGGAAACCCTGACATCAGCCCCTGCCTCCCTCCCTGGGCTCTCTACACAGCACTCTCTCTCTCTCTCTCTCTCTCACACACAACACACACACACACACACACGCCTCTGTGTTTAACAGCATGAGCATTCCACATTAATGGTTTGCTTTGTGTCCCGGAGCAGATCAGCACAGCACACAATGGCTGTTAGAAATGTTGCTTTGAAAGGAGAGGGGCACATGCCTTCAGGGCAGCCGAGTTGAAAACAATGAGCAGAGTGGTCACTTGAGGTATTATGGGACAGCTCTGGAGGCCAATTACAGTGCAGAAAGCAATCAAGTGTCTACACTGGCAATAGAGCGCAAATAGCCTTACGACTCTCGTCAAGGTGGGTTTTTTTGCAGCGCTGCAACTGAGGAGTTTCTGCGCACAAAGTGGCTTGGCAGTGTGTACACGCCTGCAGTTTGAGCGCAAAAAGCTGCTTTGTTGTGCAGAAACTTGCCAGTGTAGACAAGCCCTTAATAAAGAGGCCTAATTTCTCCTCAGTTTTGTAATTTGGAGTCAACAAATATGTTACCCAAACTTCACTGGAAACTGATTCCTGATAAGGTTTCTGGAGGATTGTGGTTTAAATTGCAAAGTTTCTCAGTTTACTTGTGCTGTCCTCAACTACTAAATTTGGGGTTATTTTGTATCTACTTTATCAGCCCGTTCAACATATCAGTGACTGTTCCCAGGTAGGTACTGCCAGTCTGTCTCTTGATATTCCCACGTACTGTCCACTCCCCGTGCTTCTGGCCAGGCACCTGCTGCTGGTCTGGAGCTGCAGACTGAGCTAGGCTATCAAGCCAGTTCCTTTCAAGTTCTCTCTCTCCAGCAGGTTCTTTCATACATTCGCTATTTTTTTCTACTAATAGTTCACTGCCATTTTTTGCATGCTCCAGTTTTCTGCTGGTCCCTCCCATAAAACAAAGGAAGTTCCAGAAAAGCTCTCCCCCAGCACAAGTGGACTGGGAGACTGGTAAACAATAACTGAGGTCACTAACTTCTAAAATGTACTAACTGTGAATTGCTTCATTAGGATGTTAGCTGTGAGTGAGAGCTACTGTTATTGAATAAAGAAACACTGCAACCATTCACCAGCTAACATGTTCTGTTCCCATTTTAAATACATGTCCAGCCAGTCCCAGTTCTCCCCTAACCCCAGATCCTGGTCTCCTCTTCCCACTGCCAGTGGTTCTTAGCCCCAATCTCCTCCTCCCACCAGTTCCTCATCCAATCTCATTGCCCCTCTCCTAGCCAATTGGCTTCCAGTCCCCCCATTTTCCTCCCAGATTCCTAGTCTTGACTTAGGGCTCCTAGTTCCAGGCTCCTTGTCCTTCCTATATTTAATGAACCTTCTCAAACTTCATTGCACTGCAACCTCCTTTACAACAAGACCCCTGTAGGTGGGACTGAAGCCTGAGCCTGCCTGAGCCCTGCTTCCCAGGACAGAGCCCAAGGGCTTCAGCCCCAGGCGGGGGCCTGTAAGCTGAGCCCCGCTACCCAGGGCTAAAGCCCTCGGACTTCGGCTTCGGCCCTGGGGCTTGGGCTGAAGCTTTGACCCCAGGTCCCAGCAAGTCTAACGCCAGCCCTGGCACCCCCATTAAAATAGAGTCGTGACCCACTTTGGGGGCCCAACCCACAGTTTGAGAACTGCTGAGCTGGACAAAACTTTGTATTCTTTGTCCTCATTTGTCCACACATCTGGGCAGAGTTTCATTCACAGGCATTTTCTGACTCCTTAACTCCTTCATAGAGCAATGGACATTGTCTGCAGTTCTCTGGTTGGTGTTTCATACTGGCACTCTTTCATTATACATTTAGCCCAACTCTCCAGCCTTCCAGCTTTACTTGCTGTCTTCCACTTCCTCTGTACCTTTGTTGCCCCTAGCCTCCATTTGAGGGAGGGAACATTGTCATCCCTCTGCGGCCCTGCAGCAATTTGGCTGTGTGAGGAGCCACTGAGCACTTCTGAAAATCCCTCCCAGGTGAGCAGTTAGGACCTTTCACATGCCTGCTCACTAGCGCACAATCCTTTTAGAAAATGAGTCTCCAGAGAGTTATTTTAAAATAAACATGTGGGCAATGCAAACTACCAAACTGGCCATAGAAAACCATTGATTTGCTTTCATGTCTAATGTGAACAGGGTCCCATGCAGGAAATGCATGAACAGCAAAATCTGTGGAGGGGAGAAAAAAATCACTTGTGAAAAGGAGTAAAACAGGCCCAGACTGGGAGTTAGGCACCTAAATATCTTTGAGGATCTTCGCCAAAATGACCCATCTTACATTTATTGTCTCCTCTACAGTGTGAGAATGGGGGATACATTAAAAGAGGTGAAGGATGCAGCTTGTGGTGCCACTGGGAAATTTGTCCCCAATCCCTAAGTGGCTCCCATGACGTGCTGTCATTGAATTCCTCATCTAGGTAGCACATTCTAATCTCTCTGCCGGGAGTTTATGGTCATCTGAACACCAATAACGCGTGCAGCTTTTAGCCCCTGGCCTAGGAAAGCATATTGTGAAGAGTGGCCAGTCCTGGGCAAAAACACTTCAGTTCCAGTGGAGATCCAATCACATACTGTTTGCATAGGGAGGCTTCTGCAGGCAAGGGGGGCAGCAAGAAACACTGCCCCTTCTGCGCTCCGCCATCTCTGACTGGTAGCTCGAATCTGCACTGCATGGGTGAAAGGTGGGCAAAATGTCCCAGAAAAACAAGCTTCATCATTGTTTGCTCTGCATCCACTCTCGTAATTTTTATTTGATCTGATTAATGATTAATGGAGGACACTGTTGTTCAGCAATAATTAATAGAGCAAGGAGCAGTCCAGATCAGATGGACATAGAGGATCCTTTGCAATGTACTGTGAGTACTGTCTTAATTTTTCCTTGGATCCTTTGATTTCTGATTATCTGTATTATATGCACTTTAGTTTATGGAATTATCTAGTTTACATGTGGGCGACTTTGTAACAGGTAGAGAGAACACCCTATTCTGATTTAAAAAAACAAAAATGCACAAAACATTCAAGGGGCCATTATAAACTAGTGTTCTGGTGGAGGAGGGAGCTAGGAGAAAGTAACTGCAATTTATATTTTAAATGATGGGAAATTGTCAACATTTTGACTAAAATGTCAGAAAAACATACTCGGAAGCCATATAGATCTTTTTCATGTGTCTCTGCAGAGAGATTATTGCCAGAGATCCATTAATGACCCTTCCATTGTATTTGCCTTTTAGGAAACTTGTACCAAAATAGTCATTGGTAGTAGAAACCCAAAACATGAATTCTGTGCGTAACACTGTACTTTGTGTTTTATAGCACATTTTTATTTAATTAGCAGATTTTAATGACCTGGTAAACTGTGGAAGGCAAATATAGCAGCAACAGCAATCCTGAAGTGTAGATTATAAAAGTAAATGCTGTTTGTAATCCATTTTTTACTGGGAAAAGGTATTCTGAAAGTTTTCAGTCTTTTGCAAGTTTATATGAACCTTAATACGATCTAAGCTATCTCATTTGAGAGAGCATGTGATCACAAAGAATTATTCAGGAGGCATATATTTCTTCTGAGAATTATTGGCATCTGAAATGTGAAATCTTGAAAGTGAGCTTTTTACATTTTTGAGGAAGGAATTTCACTTTGTTTCAAGCTCCATGCCCTGCTGTCATTAGTTCTGGCTCGTTGTGACTGGTTAAAAAGGCCACATGAAAACTTGTGTGTCTTGGAAAGGTGAGTTCTATGACATTAGCCTGGAATGTGATATCAGTGGGACAAATTAATCCATAGTGTAGCTCCAATGGATTCCACGACAGGTGTTAATCACTGAATAGTAAGCAACAGCTCTCATAGTACACAGGAAAAAAGGAATAATTTTCTTAACTAACTTCTGTAAATCTAAATATTTTACAGAATAAAGCCAAAGGAAAATGAAGCTCACCCTCTCTGTGTGTTTGTTACTGACTGGACTTCAAGCAATCAGTCATTGTCATCATCCGCCTGATCACCGCAATGACTGGGGTGGTCATAAAGATGCATCCACCAGAGAACACAATTGCCCCGTTGAAGGAGTTTATCCATGCGAAAGCAAGGCCTACTTCAAACTGGCCCCCAGCAATATTGACTTCGCATTTAGATTTTACAAGCAAGTTATATCAGAGGCAGCTGACAAAAATATTTTCTTCTCTCCCATAAGCATCTCTACTGCCTTTTCAATGCTGGCACTTGGGGCTAAATCAGCTACTCTGAATCAGATTCACAAAGGACTCACCTTTGACCTGAACAAGACTCAGGAAAAGGAGCTACATGAAGGCTTTTGCCATCTCATCTGTGCGCTAAACCGTCCAGACAGGGAGATCCAGCTGAATATGGGCAATGCCCTTTTCCTAGGAGAGAGACTGAAACCACTAAAAAAGTTTTTAGAAGATGTTAAAAACTTCTATAAATCAGAAGTTTTTTCTAGTGACTTTAACAATTCTACCAATGCTGTGAAACAGATCAATAATTACATTGAGAAGAAAACCCATGGGAAAATTGTTGATTTAGTCCAGGATCTTGATCCACTCACTGTAATGATTCTTATTAACTACATTTTCTTTAAAGGTAAGAATTGTTATAATGTGGGCGTTTATTGCAACCATGAGCTTTTGAAGGTTGACTAAAATCTAGGACAATGAAACTTCAATTTATATTTTAAATGAAGGGACCCTGTCATCATTGCTGGGCCTGTTAGATGCTCTATCTGGGAAACACTCCAATCTGGAAAGTCATTCTATAAGACTGCAAATGTGTTTTTTCCCCACTTAAGAGTGGAAGAAACTGATTTTGAAGCAAATACCTATATTTCTATGCAATATGTATTAATCTGATGGATATAAACAGGCTCAGTTTAGACATGATGTTCATAACTCTATCAGTTAATAGTGGCCTTTAAACATCTAAGAGAATAGCACTAAAGCCAAGCGTCATAAAATCGAGAGGTGTATCAACTTATAAAACACATTTGCTATAAATAAAGTTGCAGGATCAGATCCTGTGGCCTTAGTGCACTTGAATTAGTCTTATTCAAACTAATATTTCCTCTTTGCAGTATATTCAATTGCATTCTCTTTCTTTTTTGTCATAAGCCCATTGGGAAAAGCCCTTTAATTCTTTTTACACAAAAGAAGAGGATTTTTTTGTGGATGGGAAAACCTCTGTTAAAGTTAATATGATGTACCGCAAGGGCAGTTACAAACATCACTATGATAAGGAGCTGTCCTGCTGGCTGGTGCAAATACCTTACAGTGGAAATGCCGTAGCATTGTTTATTCTGCCTGATGAAGAAAAAATGAAGGAGGTGGAAAAAGCTCTCTTGAAAAAAACTTTGTCTAAATGGAAAAAGGCCTTCAAAGAAAGGTAAACTTTTAGCTACAGCTGCATTGAGAAATGTTTTACTGCAAATTAGGACATAATCTCACATGAAAACAAACTATTAAGGGCAGATAGTTCAACTGAAATCTGCACGCAGAGGGCCCCTTAAAGAACAGGCCTCCCTTTCTTTTCATGAGAAGGGGCAGATGGGAAAGGTGATTTAGTGAATAGGACCTTGAACTATGACTCAGGAGACCTGCGTTCAGTTCCTGGCTCAGCCACAGATTTCCTTGGGCAAGTCACTTTGTCTGATGTTTGCCCAGGTTCCTCATCTGTAAAATGAAGATAATACTTCCCTATCTCACAGGGGAACAGTGAAAATAACATCTATTCATTAATTGTGAGGCACTCAGTTAGCATAGTGATGAGGGCCATAGACAGTTTGTTGCTTCTGTGGCAGAATCAGGGTCTGCACAGGGACTAGGTGAGTTCTCACCAGGTGAGGAGCAGAATACTATGCTCTCCCAATGAGCCTGTGAAGATTATATAGAAAATGAACTAGAGCATGGGGGTCCTGTGATGGGCAGGGTATGGAACCCTAGTCCATACTTACCCTCTAGGGGTATGTCTACACTGCAGTAAAAACCCGTGGCACGGAGTCTCAGAGCCCGTGTCAGTGACTTAGGCTCGTGGGGCTCAGGCAGAGCTGGAGTGTGGACTGTGGCTGGAGTCCAGACTCTGAGACCCAATACCTTGGAGGGTCTCAGAGTTGACATACCAGCCCGAGTGTCTACCTGGGCCAGCTGCAGCCATGCTGTGGGTCTTTTATTGCAGTGTAGACATACTCTTAGGTTCCTCCCATGTGTTTTACTGGGGGGAAAGGTGACCCAGGTCTAAGTTACACACACCAAGTTGTCATTCTCTGTACTGACTGCAGAGGCAGTGTGGTCCAGTGGGAAGGCACTGAGCAGGGAGTCAGGTGACCGGGGTTCTTTTCTTGGCTTTGCTACTCATCTGCTGTGTGACCATCTCTCTGTGCCTCAGGCCAGGTCTACACTTAAAACTTAGGTCGCCATAGCTATGGTGCTGAAGGGTATGAAAAATCCACAAGGTGCTGTAGCTAAGCCAACCTAACCCTCTATGTAGACACAGCTAGGTCAATGGAAAAATCCTCCATCAACCTAGCTACCATCGCTTGGTGCGGTGGAGTTCCTACAGTGCTTGACAAAGTCCTTCTGGCTCTGTAGTCTAACTACTGGGTTATAGAGCCATAGCTACAGTCCCACAGCTACTCTGCTGTAGCACCCATAGTGTAGACATGGCCTCAGTTTCTCCATTTGTAAAATGGGGCTAATGATACTGATACTGAGAGACTTACCAATGAATTCCCTGGTAGTGGGGAGTGCCCATCTGGCACTGGCACCTTTGCCACCACACATTTCCTTATGCCCCTGGCACAGGGGATATGTTGAGACTGGTTTCTGACATGGCCAGAACACTACTCCACCCTGGCAATTGCCAGGTGGCAAATGGCCTATTGGAGCACCTTAGCCTACTGTCCTAAATTAGAATCCTACCAAGGCTGCTCTAATCTACACTAGGCCCAGGGCCATCATAAAATAGCCCCAGAATCAGTGAACTACAACGGACTCTTGCATAAAGTGGTATAGTTGAGAATATAGGCCTTTGACAAGGAACTCTCTCCATAGATACTCAGTCCTTACTCAAACACACTGTTCAAACCTGCTGGTCAAATACAGCACACAGACTCTTTAAGTTTGAGAGGTAAATACAAGTGTCACCAACTTGACCCTATTCTGTAGTGGTCTCTGAATTAGATGATTTGCCAAAAAATTTCTGTATTTCTTTTTTAACAGAACAATATATCTGCACATTCCAAAATTTTCTATTTCTGGTACCTATGACATAAAAGAGGTATTCCAGAAAATGGGTGTGATCGATGTGTTCACTGACCAAGCTGATCTGTCTGGAATCACTGGAAAGTCTGAACTAAAGGTTTCAAAAGTAAGTTTGTAAACGAAGATGGTAACAAATAGATTTGTCTGTTCCTACAAATGTTACATTTATATTTTATAACATTGAAGGGTTTGATCCTGCTCTCATTGAACTCATTGGCAAAACTCCCTCTGACACCAGTAGGTACAGTTTGGGTACAAAGAAAAGGGGACAAAGAGAGTCTGTCTTTGCTAAAATTGAGAATTAACATGCTTAGAAGGGATTACACATTATATGTACAGAGGCTGGAGGACATCAGGAAAAGACACAAGTATAAAATAAAATAATATTTTGACCATTATATATAATTATTAAAAGAACAAATTGGACTTGGCAAAATATTCTCTAACTCTCATTAGAGATGGTTAGGCTTGGAAGTAGAGTCCTGCGCGGATACAAATTTATATCTGTGGATGCAGATATCCATGGACATAAAGCTCTATCCGCGGAACCACAGGGCTCTCTCGGGAACTGCAGCAGCGAAAGGAGCAGAACGTGGCGACGCCGCTCCCAAGAGCCAGCGCCCCGCACCAACAGCTCCTCTGGCGTGGCTGTACCGCCTGCAGCCCCGCCTCCATCTCTTCCACACAGCTGTCTGCATCTCCTGTCTGGGGACGTGCACGTCACTTGAATACAAGAGCACGACCAGGGACAGCTGCCGGTGAGCCTGGTGCCCACCCCAGTGGGCGGGACTGGGGGTAGTACAGCCACACCGGAGGAGCTGTCGGTGCAAGGCACTGGCTCCTGGGAGCGGCAGCCCCACGTTCTGCTCCTTTCGCCACTGCGGTTCCCGGGAGAGCCCTGCAGTTCTGCGGATACCGATTTATAGCTGTGGATATCCACATCCACGGATATAAATTTGTATCCGCGCATGGCTCTACTTGGAAGGACTATATTTTTATCAATAAATGTTGATAAATGTCGATTTAACCATAGCCACACAAACCAATGAAAAAAATATTTCCATCAATGATAATCTAAATTTACGGATAAGCAAAGTAAAAAAAGTGTTCCTTGAGAATGTATTAGAGAGTGATTTAAGGATATTTACTTTGTATGTTTGGACATGTGATGTTGACAATTTGTGTTTCAATGGTTATAAAGGGATAACTTTTTGAATCTCAACATCTACTGTCCCTAAATAATTATTATCGGCCCCCATCCCATAATTTCCTGCAACTGTGAAAATGTAAATTGATAAAAAGAAAAAAGTGTAGAAACCCGTAATTTTGCACAACTATGAACATTTCAATAAATAAATATAGAAAAATGCTTAAAAATAAACATCAATATTATCCATCAAAATTATTTTTAAAAAATCTCGAATTCTGCCAACTATCAACATAGTGCCTCACCAACCTATTAGAATTCTTTGGTGGAGGCCTCAACACACATGTACACAAGGGTGATCCAGTGGGTATAGTGTACTTTGACTTTCAGAAAGCCTTTAACAAGGTCCATCACAAAAGGCTCTTTAGCAAAGTATGCAGTCATGGGATAAAAGGGAAGATCCTCTCATGGATCAGTAACTGGTTAAAAGGAAAAAAAGAGTAGGAATAAATCGTCAGTTTTCAGAATGGAGAGAGGTCCCAAGAATCTGTACTGGAATCAGTACTGTTCAACATATTCATAAATGATCTGGAAAAAGGGGTAAACAGAAGGAGTTTAACACCGCCTCAATGTTAGCTAAGCCAACAGAAGCACTTTTTTATCAGCTTATCTACCTCTACACTGGGGTTTTTTGCTGGCATTGCTATATCGACTAGGAGATGTGGGTTTTTCACATGTGCGGCCAACCTAGCTATTCTGACAACACTTTGCAGTGTAGACTTGGCCTTACCCTTCTTGCTTCTTAACAGTTGATTTTCTAAAGAATGGTGTTTTAAAAATAAAGAAGTTTAGCTCTTGCTATTATTCAGGGCTCAATAGTCAATGTAACGCTTTGCTTCATTTCCTTGCAGGTCATTCACAAGGCTGTATTGAATGTTCATGAGAATGGCACTGAGGCTGCAGGAGTCACTGTCATGGAAATGTCATGGAGGTCTGGTCAAATTTTTGCTCCTCCTCGAATTAAATTCAACAGGCCCTTCTTGGTTATGATTTTTGATAGGCATACCCGCAGCATCCTCTTCTTGGGGAAAATCATACACCCTAGTGGAAAATAATTGCTCAGCTGCTGGACATTTGTGTAGTGCTTCCACGCAGTGCTGGCAAAATTCAGGTGATTCAGCAAAGGACATGCACAGTGCTAGGGACTATATTTAGACCATTAACATACATTCCTAAACCCATAAAACATTAATGTAGCATTTCCTTGCCTATAAACAGCTGATATTTCTTCCTTGCTGTGTACAGCTTACATCATAACAAATCACCAATAATCTGAATATGTCTGATTTCACCTTTCCCCTGTTTTGTAAGTAGTCCTTACTGAAAGGCTCCTGTGGGGGCTTTGTTTAAGATACAAAGGGCTTGGCTACATAAACAATTAGACCACGGCAAGCTGGGGTGTGAATCTACCCTGCACTAGCCTGCTGTGGACTTACTGTCAGTGTGCACCCTGCTGACATGCATTAACAGTTGGTTAATGTGCTTTGAGCTCGTTCCAAAGGGAGCGAGATCAGAATGCTCTAATGAAGTATTGACACACGTGAGCAGGGTGTACATGGACAGTTAGACCACAGCAAGGTAGGGCAGGATAGATTAGCACCCCACTTTGCCATGGGCTAATTGTTCGTGTAGAGAAGACTAAAGTCTCTCAAATGAGTTGATCTTTCCTGTACTCCTTAATTTTTTGGGGGAGGGGGACTGGTCTGTTTTATCAACGTGATTAACTGACTGGTGATGATTGTTCCCAGCCTCCTGTCCCACCCTCAGTGGAGACAGCGTATGCAGACAAAAGAGTTTTTTGGGTTTTTTGCCAGAATAGCTTATGCTAGTTCCCCAAATGGAATAAGCTGTGTCCACACGAGGGCTTTTTGCTGGTACGTTATAAAATCTTATAAAAATTTACACCTTTAAAGGATATTATTATACTGCCAAAAATTTCTACTGTTGACCTGCCTTATTCTCTCCAACAGTTCTTGTTTTGCCTACCAATAGTTCACCTCCATTGTCAGATATTCTAGCTATCTTTCCTCCAGGGGTGAAAGTAACTGAGGACACTTACCAGTACGGGGGGCGGGGTGGGAGTGGGAATGGGCCGGACCTCGGGCAGAAGGGGCGGGGCTGGGGGGGTCAGCATCCCCCAGCCAGCCCTTCCAGGCCGCCTGGCCCACGCCGCCCAGGGCTCCCGTGTTGATTTAAAGGGCCCGGAGCTCCGGACGCCACTGCTGCAGTAGGAGCAGCGGCGTCCGGAGCCCTGGGCCCTTTTAAATCGTGGGCCCCAGGGCAGCTGCTCCCCCCCCCGCCCACCCGTCAGCGGCTGGGGGGGGAAGGGGCAGGGACATTAAAGCGCTGCAGGGCCGCCGACAGGGGAGGCAAAAGGGGCAGGGACATTAAAGCGCTGCCGTGGCTGGGTATGGGCCGGTGCGGGTCCTTACCGGGAAGCAGTACCAGCCCGTACTGGCTCACTTTCACCCCTGCTTTCCTCTAAAACAGAGGAGGGTGGAGACAAATTATAACTCCACAACACCTGTTCTTGTGCAGCACACTGGGGCCATGGAACTTTCTTAGGGACTTCTAAACTACTGGTACTTTTAAACTCACAAAAGTAACACAGACACACATACAAAATGCAGGTACGGTCTGAGGAACTGCCTTTCCAAATGTTAACTGCATTATTGCTACTGTTACTGCATAAAGGAACATTGGGACATGAAATTTTGAGTCTGGAACCTGCCTGAGTCTAATATTTTTTCTTTTGTGTTGTATTGTTTTTCAGTAACTTTCAGTCAATTAATGCCATTTTAAGATATTAGCAACATTAAAATTTTCAGTGTCAAAGCCTCTTTGAGGTTCTCATTATTCTAAAGCAATACATTAATACTGCTATTAATGAACTGTAGAGTCTGCTGATAAGGTGAGTCCAGAAATTTTGTACAGCAAACAAGGCCTAAACAGCCTCACTGATAATTTTCTTTAAACTTTGAACAGATCAATATGGACATAGATGAACACAATTTGTTGGGGAAGAGTCAACTTGGCGTTTATAAAAAGAATCCATGCCTCAACAATCTATACAAATTCTTTGATGGAGTCAACAAACATGTGGACAAGGGTGATCCAGTAGATACAGTGTACTTGGACTTTCAGAAAGCCTTTGACAAGGCCCCTCCCCAAAAGCTCTTAAGCAAAGTAAGTGGTCCTGGAAGAAGAGGGAAGTCCCTCTGATGGATCAATAACTGGTTAAAAGACAGGAAACAAAGGGTAGGAATAAATGGACAGTTTTCACACTGGAGAGGGGTAAATAGTGGTGCCCCCCAGGCAGGGCTGTCCCTAGCTATTTTGGTTCCCTACGCAGCCCCCTCGTGGGGGGGTGGCCTCAGGCCTCCGCGGGGGGGGCAGGAGCAGGGTTGGGGGGGCAGAGGGGAAACCGCCCCCCAGCACTCACCAGCGGAGTGGAGCGGAGCGGGTTGGGGCTGGGTCGCTCCACTTCCTGACGCCCGGTGAGTGCAGGGCAGGCCCGACCCCGCACTCCGGGGGCTGTGGGAAGTGGAGTGACCAGGCCCCAGCCCGCTCCAATCTACTCCCCTGGCTCCCAGCCTTGGGACTTGGGGGGCATGGGGAACTGCCCCCCCAGCACTCACCGGCGGTGTGGCTGGGAGCCGGCAGTGCGGACCGGGCTGGGTCTGGGTCGCTCCACTTCCCACCGCCCGGTGAGTGCAGGGCAGGCCTGACCCCGACCCCTGCTACAGTCCTCAGGGGAAGGGGTGGAGTGGGGGCACGGCTGGGGCGGAGCAGGGGCAGGGGCTTTGGGGGAGGAATGGAGTGGGGGTGGGGCTGGGGCGGAGCAGGGGCGGGGGCCAGGGGGAAGAGGTGGACCAGGGGCTGGAGCAGCACACAGCTGTGTAGGGCACCAGGAAATGTGGGGCACCACATTTCCTGGTGCCCTACGCAGCTGCATACTTTGCGTATGGGTAAGGACGGCCTTGCCCCCAGGCATCTGTAGTGGAACCTGTGCTGTTCAACATATTCATAAATGATCTGGAAAAAGGGTTAAACAGTGAGGTGGCAAAATTTGTAGATGATACAAAATTACTCAGGCTAGTTAAGCCCAAAGCAGACTGTGAGGAGATACAAAGGGATCTCACAAAACTGGGTGACTGGGCAATAAAATGGCAGATGAAATTCAATGTTGATAAATGCAAAGTGATGCACATTGGAAAACATAATCCCAACTATACATATAAAATGATGGGATCTAAATTAGCTGTTACTACTCAAGAAAGAGATTTTGGAGTCATTGTGGAGCAGTAGTCAAAAAAGCTAACAGAATGTTAGGAACCATTAGGAAAGGGATAGATAATAAGACATTCAATATCATAATGCCACTACATAAATCTATGGTACATCCACACCTTGGTTGCCCACATCTCAAAAAAGCTATGAAAAGGTACAAGGAAGGGCAACGAAAATGATTAAGGGTATGGAACATCTTTCATGTGAGGAGAGATTAAAAAACTTGGGACTTTTCAGCTTGGAAAAGAAATGACTAAGGTGGGGATATGATACAGGGCTATAAAATCATGGATGGTGTTGAGAAAGTGAATAAGGAAGTGTTCGTGACTCCTTCACATAACACAAGAGCCAGGGGTCATCCAATGAAATTAATGGCAGCAAGTTTAAAACAAACAAAATGAAGTATTTCTTCACACAATGCAGTCAACCTGTGGAACTCTTTGCCAGCGGATATTGTGAAGGCCAAGACTAACAGGGTTCAAAAAGGAACTAGATAAATTCATGGAGGATAGGTCCATCAATGGCTATTAGCCAAGATGGTCAGTGATGCAGCTCCATGCTTTGGGTGTCCCTAGCCTCTGACTGCCAGAAGCTGGGAGTGGACTTGCTTGAATGTATAGGAAGTAAGTTGTCGTGGGAGACTTTGAATTCATATTATCTGTGTTATGGGATTATTTCAGTCACGTCCGAGTTACCTTGTAGCAGCTATAGACAACAGCACTTTTCTGTATACTGATTTTGGAAGCTTGTTTTAAATGCCAAAACCAAAATGAAGGCAATGATCAAGCTCTCAGATATGGCAATGATATGATTGAGAGATATACAGATAGTTAAGCACTCAGAAATCACCAAAAGTGGAATGTACAGCCTCATCTGTACAGAGCCCGCACCCCCAGCTGGAGCCCTCATCCCTTCTCGCACTCCAACCCCCTGAGCCAGCCCGGTGAAAACGAGCAAGTGAGTGAGGGATTGGGAGAGCGAGCGACAGAGAGTGGGGGGGATGGAGTGAGCAGGGGCGGGGCCTCGGAGGAGGGGCAGGACAGGGGGCGGAGCAAGGGTGTTCAGTTTTGTGCGAGTATAAAGTTGGCAACCCTATGGATGACAGGGGATGGATCATTCAATGGTTGCCAGTTTTGTGTATTCCCTCGGAAGCACCTGGCACTGGCCACTGTCAGAAGACAGGATACTGGGCTAGATGGACCATGGGTCTGACCCAGGATGGCCGTTCTTATGTCATAACATCTGAAGCAGGGAGCTGGGCCCACCCCTGCAGCACAACAACTGCTGCTGCGTGGGGGGGCGTGGGGGGGTGGGAGGTTTGTTCTCCAGCCCATCCTCCACCACCTCTCCTCCGCACGGGGCCAGGAGTAGGGTTGCAGCGCTGGGACAGAGGTTACTGCTATGGGTGGTCAATGCCCCCTCTGCAGTTTAGTACAGTGCACCCATTGGATCAGGAGGCTACATCTACCCCTTCGGCTCAGGGTTGGAGTGGTTGTAGGGAGGGATTTGGGGAGGGGGTGCCCCTGCCACCTCTCATTGATGCGCCTGGGCAAGTTCATCTTGAGCTGCTGCTCCCTGATCTATCCTCCGACTGTAAGAGTTGGCTTACTTCCTTGCAAGGCCTTCACAAGGCCCTGCTGAATGCTCACGAGAATGGCACTGAGGCTGCAGCAGCCACGGCCATGGAAATAACATTAGAGGCTCGCCTCCTACCATTACATTCAACAGACCCTGCCTGATGATTGTTGATCAAACCACCCACAACATTCTCCTCATGGAGAAAATCATGAACCCTGCTGAAAAACAATAATGTATTCATTGTTATACATGTTGCAGTGCTTCTACTAAGTGGTGTGTGAACTCCCATGATTTTGTGCATGTTCAGACCACTAGATACTAGCAATTATAATTGAACTGTAATTAACATGTCATCCCAAACAAATAAAATATGAGCGTGGCAATTTTTACCTTACAAACAGTTTGATATTTCTTCCCCTGTCAAAAAACAAATTGGAGCAAGAAATCTGTTATTTCTGCCTCCAAAAAGCTTTGTTGGCTTAGAAATTAGACTTGTGTAATGGAAAACTCAATTACCCAATCCCTAACAACCAAGGAAAAGGCCTGGTAAGGAAATGGTATTTGTCATAGTGTGCATATTATCACAATAACCAGTCCTACTACCAGAGTCCTGGGCTGCACACGAAAATCCCTTCCACTTGCAACGGAGAAATAAACACAGTGCACCCAATGTCCTATAACTCACACTCTAATGCAGCTTTACCATGTGATTATTAACAATATTGTTTTTCCACAGGGGGTATTTTTATCATCTATGTAAATGAGGAAAGGGTGAAGTTAGCATTAAGGAGGTGGGGTTATTAGGTTTATGTACTTTTTTGGCAAGCATTCAGCAAATAATCTTGTGTATTCAGTATACAGGGCAGCATCTCACTCATACCCTTTTATCATACTCAAAGTTAGAGCTGGTTAAAAATCCCATTTCCTTAAAAGCCAAAATGTTTTGCAAAAATATATGGAGTTAGGCATTTTCACCAAGTTTTCTCAGTTTCAGGATGGAATTTCTAGTCACAGTACGATGAGAGCAGCACATCCCAACCTAGATCAGTGATTAGGGTACTTGCCTGGAATATGGGAGAGCCAAGTTTAAGTTCCTGTTCCAATCCATTTGTGGTAAGTACCCTGGGCTGGTGGCTATTCTAGGGTGTTTGCTTTTTGTGAATTTTTTTTAAATATCTAATTTTTGTTCTGCATGAACAAAAACAAATGTAAAAACCTCAACTTATTATTATTATTTTTTTGCAACACAGAATTATTGTTTTCTAACCAGCCCTACTCAGAGTACATTTCCTTATGCATTCTTGTATAGCTAAAACACTCTGGCAAGTTTTGTATTGTCCATGAGGTAACCTGGGAGGATATTTAACTAACACATTTGAGAAACACATGCAAAGAAATCAGCCCAGGAGTGGAGGGTCTATGGTGACTTCAATTCACCCTTGTACCCTCGCAATTCTAGGATATTCAGGTGGTGGAACTGCCTCCAATATACAGCCCTGGTGGCCTATCTCACAGCACCCTATCCCCAGGCTGCCTGGAATCTCTACCCTGCTGAGGTCTCACCCCAACAGACTCCTCCAAACATCAGCCCAGGCCTTGGCAATGCCCTCTAGATGAGGCTTGAGAGGGAGTTCTTAGAAGGCAACTTTAAGGCTGTTTTCTGGTATGCCTGCACCAGAAGAATTCATCCCCACTGGAAACAGGAGTTTAGAGCTCTGTTAGGCCATTCTGGCCCTTTTACCTAGTTTAAGGGGGTCTGAGCAATGCTGAGGATCTCATCCAATAAATGTTAATCTCGCTGATACCTTGAAGTGGCAGGAATAGAGCTGTCTCCTCTCTTCCCCTTGCCAGCAGCACTCTGCAATTAAACAGACACACACACACTCCAAAGAGGTATGCAGTGTAAATTGGTCAAACTTCCTGTGCTCTGTCACTCGTACAGCAGAGTATGGTTTTGCCCTTGTGCAGTGGTATAAATACAAAAAAATGTTTCTCAAGATTAACACCCATTGGAAGACACCTGATGAAAAGATACAAAGGGGAGACTAGTAAAGAAACATACCAATATGTCACTGTAGGGAAAGAAAGAAGTGAAACTGCAGAATAGCCAGTAGTCTGGTGGCTAAGGCCTAGGAGGTGAAAGGTTGGGATCAAATCCCTTCTTCAAACCCAGCAGATCAGGGAGTTGAGTATAGGTTTCCTTTATCCCATGTGGACGCACTGAGCTACTAGCTTAAGGTAAATCTAGTCCTAAGTGATTTACAAGCACAATGCCTGAAAACCCCATCCATAATCTACAACAACCAGAGTCATCATTTGAAACATAGGCCTGATCCTGCAAACTCTTCTCACTAAAGCCAGATAAGAGCTGGCCTAATGTAGTTTTATTGAATTATAGTTGTTATTGTTCCAATGTGTTTGCTGTTGTTAATAATATGGGGGATTTCACTAATGAGTAAGGAGATGGTTGTTTTTATACAAATTCAAGAGGTCCAATGTTAGAGAACTGGTGTAAACAAAATCAGTAATTCCAGTTCTACTCATATTAATAAAAGATCGATTCTTACAGCTAACATGAGCAAGGACTCATGAAGGACATGCTTGCTGAGGATATTAGAAACTGACCAAGCCACTACAGTGGAAAAATCCTGCAGAGGAAGAGTCCATGTGAAACCTCATCAGGTTGAGGGTAGTGTCTCTTCTCTGCAGCCTCCTTTCAGCTGCAGACTTACGTGAGAGAAGTGCAGGGTGTGGTATGTGGTCCCAGTGTAAGATTGGGGATTCACAGGAAAGTCTGGCTTCAGCCATGTAGGTCTCCAATCAGCCATACAGAAAAGTCCCTTGGTCCAGATTCCAGGATCCCTGAAAGAGTGGCTGATGCCTGGGCTGTCATTGGCTCCCCGACCACAGCTGTACACTCTGACCCCTGCTGGTTTAAACACAGTAATGAGCTTTATGGCTTTTGTGCTTTGGAAGTGCATTCTGGGGTACTTGCCTCCAACGTGTGTTTTCACAGGGAGGCTTACAGGCGCATATAAACATCATAACCACAACTACCTTCTAGCTGGACTGCATGACCCTTGGCTTTAGTCTGCTCTACGTGCATAGATGGTGGGTCCATGAACCTAGATGTCCAGAAAAACTAGCTTCATCAGCATTTTGTCTGACCTCATTGATCATTTTACTTTGATCTCTGTAATATTTAACAAGAGGGCAAGGTGTTTAATGCTGTTCAGCAGTATAAATAATGGAGCAAGGAGCAGTGCAGATCAGATAGACACAGCTGGGTCCTTCTGAATATACTGTGAGTACTGTATTCATTTTTCCTTAAAGACAATGAGTTCATGTTATAAGGAGTTTAGTTTATAGGATCATTTCATTCTCCTGTGGGTGATTCTGTAATGGCCATAGAGAACAATCTGCTCTGTAGCTTGGCCTGTCTTATGCAGTCACTCCGGGGAACAGCAGAAATTGGTGCCCTTGTGAGGTTGTGCTTTGACTAAAAGTCAAACACTATTTAATGGCAAATGTTGAAGAATAGTTCAATGCAGTCCCTAAAGTGTGGCGGTACTCTGAATAGTGACTGTAAAAAGACATTGTAGGGCTGCATGTTTAGCCGGGAACTGGCTCCAGATCAAATGTGGTCAGTTTACAAGGAATGTTTTTTTCCTTGTAAACTGCTAGCCCTGTAAAATCATACAGGCTGGAGAGTCAGGCTAAAACTGGTCCCTGCTAGGGCTCTCTGTCAGGCAAGCCACCCCAGACTGGGGAGGGAGGTTTGGGAAGGATCTTGCTGCACAGATAAAGCACGTTCTGAAGCCCAAGAAGGGGCACAGCCATGAGTTACTCTCCTTGTACATCTTGGAGTTCATCTTGGATAACTGATCAGGGTACTGAGGTTCAGGGGTGGGAAGGGGTAACTGCTTCAACCTCTGAGCTGTGAGAGTGGCCATGGAGTGACTCTGCCCCCTGTGGGGGAGGATTCCTCCACCATTCTTTCCACAGAGCTCCCCAGTACTAGTTACCAGTTTGTGTGCTTGCATGGTAGATGTGGCCCTATAGACGAAGTCAGGTGGATAGGCCTTTGCAACTAGTGCCTGTGAATTTTAGAACTGGGGCCTTTTTTTCCCCCTTGAAAGAAACCTAGGAAGGTGTGGGCCTGTTTTCAAAAACATTTCAAAGAGTCTGTGTGAGACTGCTGCATATGCTCACAGTTACTGTGCTTTGGTTTGCAGATCAGGTGCTTGAGAAAAACATTGAGAATTCATGTCAGTTTTGCCTCCCTGTTTCAGTCAGAAAAAAAAGGAAATGAGAAAAAAAATCAAAACATTTTGTTTCAATGTTTTTTAGGCAAAACATTTAGATTTTTCAGTTTACAACAGCTCTGTTTCAAAATGTACTTTAATTTTATTATTCAAATATTTAAAATGCTCAAAATCAAAACTAGAACATCTTGACTGGGAGCCATTTTTTACAATTTTGACTTGCTGAAAATTTCCAAAAAAAAAAAAAAAAAATTTGGGGTTTGAATTGCCAGTGAAGAAAAAAAAAAAAAAATCAAAAAAAAAATCTGTTGTTTATGCAGATCCAGTTGCTGGGGTCATGGATCTCCACTATTCCAATGTGACACTGGTATGAGATAGAGTAGCAGCTGGGCTACTCTAACCCATATCTGGGCCAAGGAGCTGTAACTGTTTGCTTCATATGTCACAAGTGGGGCTCAGGAGTAGGGGAGAATTGAGCCCAGTATGTTTTTGATTGTTACAGAATCATTAGAAAAGGTTTTGATATAGCTGGGCTGTTATAGAAAGACAAGCATCATTTAATATGCACCTTTTTACAAACCTATTAATACTAATAAACATGATGGTTCTTAAAGACAGGGGTGGGTGAACTGTTTCAGAGGAAATAAACTGTTCCAAACATGGTCCCTCTCTGTCCACTCTATTCAGATAAAAAATCCTGTCTACCCCCACTTGTTCCCTTTCTCTGACTCCGAAGATGGACATAGCTGACTCACATCTGATTGTCTAATAAGTCCAATCCCCTTTCCTTTCCATAAGTCTTCAGTTTCTTGAAGGGAGACTGACTTGAAGGGAGGTGGGGAGAAATATCTGAGAATTGCAAGGAAACCAAGGGGAAGGAGTCTCTCCAAATGCATCAGTAATAGCAGAGTGGGACAACAGAAAACACTAATATCTGGAAAATAATCACTAGGTCTAGTTTTACATGGAAAAAGAAGAACAATTTTCATTATACTGTTCCATAGATATAATGACTTTCATTCTTTCTTCATAGAGTTGTTCCAAAGGAAAATGAAGCCAACCCTCTATCTGTGTTTGTTACTTGTTGGACTTCTTGCTGTTGTCCATTGTCATCATGACCCTGACCACCACGATGATCATGATGATACAAAGCCCCAGGAACATCATCCCAGTGTTGAAGGAAATCCTAAAAGCAAAACACCGGCTTGTTCCAAAATAGCTCCCAGCAATGCTGACTTTGCATTTAGATTCTACAAGCAGGTTACATCAGATGCAGTTGAGAAGAATATTTTCTTCTCTCCTTTGAGCATCTCCACTGCTTTAGCCATGGTGGCTCTAGGTGCTAAATCAACCACTCTGACTCAGATTCTGGAAGGACTCGCCTTTAACCTGACAGAGATTGAGGAGAAGGAGATACATGAAGGTTTTCGTGATCTCATTCACTGGCTAAACCGTCCTGACAGTGAGGTCCAGCTGAATCTGGGAAATGCCCTTTTTGTTGATGAGAAGCTGATATTGCTACAGAAGTTTTTGGAAGGCGTCAAAAGCTTGTATGAAGCAGAAGCTTTTCATAGTAATTTCCAGAATTCTCCAGAGGCTGAGAAACAGATCAATGATTATATAGAGAAGAAAACCCATGGGAAAATTGCCAACTTGGTCCAGGGTCTTGATCCACTCACTCTAATGGTTCTTGTCAACTATGTTTACTTTAAAGGTGAGACATGTTATACCAATGGCTACTTATTGCCAATATAAACTTTCAGTGTCTGATTTGTAATCTAAAACAAAACACAAAAATTCCCAATCATTTTTAAATGTATTTAACAGGTAGTTAGGCCTATGAGATCAACTACATTGAAAATAATTATGTCTGGAAAACTTTTCCAGGAGGATTATATGAAAAAATGTCAAGACTTGGTGTCTGAAATTAGGCCCCTTACATCATAATTAGGCACCTAAATGTAAGTGGTGACATTATTAGAACTACCAGAATCTCTTTGAAGTCAATGGGGGCTACAGTGCTCAGGATATCGAAGACCAGGTCAGTTGTGACTGGCTTTATGTATTCATGTTTGAAAAATTTGTTCTGCCATTCATTTCATGATTCAATATGAAATATGCAGAAAAATTAATGGCTAAATCTCTGTGAATTGTTATCACATGCACATATTCTCATTCTGGTAGGAGATGGTGGCTGTACATCTATCGGATTACGGTGACTTCCTGTGCTGTTATATAAGGAGAGAAAACAGCACCTGTCCATTCTTTGCAAAGAGTAGGGACATTTTCTTTAAAATCTTGCAGTATCTGGAATCCAAATTGAATGTGTATTTGATAAACAACTTTACACAGTGATTTGTCAGATATGTTGAGCAAATGGTATACAGAACACATGAAAAGGTGATTTTAAGGTCTGGAAATCAACCTGTACCTTGGTTTCTGCATCTGTACTGTGGCGATAGTAATGCCTCCTTCGCAGGGCTATTCTGAAGCTTAGTTCCTTAATATTTTTATAGCTCTTTCAGAGCCTTTGAGCTATAGAAATGCAAAGAATTTTGTATTTAATTTGTGAGATTTAGTGCAAAACTACTTGTTCTAGAAATCACAAGAGAAAAATCATGTTAACAGCTGCTCTATTTATGGAGACACTTATGCAACCAAAGGAAAAATATTCTCCCATTTTCTCTTCAAGAACCTAAATAATGATGCATTGCAGCACCTAAATTCCCCTTGTGAATCTAGCTCTAAAAGTTTAAAACTCATGGAAAAAAATGTAATTCATTAATTCCCTGTAAATTGTCAGAAAGCAGCCTCATGTGGAACTGCCTCAAAAATACAGCTTAAAAGAAAAAAAAGGGATTACTTAATTTCATTTCATGGTTTTCATCAGGACTTTTAACAGCCCATACAAAGTCTCAACACATTAGAGATGCCCATTATACTATTGAAAGAGTCTTACTAACATGATGGGGGGGGGGGGGGGGGGGGNCTTTGAGTTCCCTTGAATCTATAAATATAGGCTTATTATACTTGATTTAGTGCGGTTTATACTAATAAATCCTCTTTCACACTATAGTCAATTGCATTCTTTCACAGCCTACTGGGAAAATCCTTTCAGAGATTCGCTCACCCATGAAGCAGACTTTTTTGTGGATGGGAAAACATCAGTTAAAGTAAATATGATGACCCGAGATGGAGGTTATAACAGTCACTATGATAAGGAGTTGTCTTGTCAGCTGGTGGAAATACCTTACAATGGAAATGCTACAGCATTATTTATCCTGCCTGATGAAGGAAAAATGAAGCAAGTGGAGGATGCTCTGTTGAAAGAAACTGTGTCTAAATGGGTAAAATCACTTAAAAAAAGGTAACTTTTTTTTTCTGCTTTGATGTTTTACTGTAAATATAGAATAGAATCCAAATTGTAGACAAAATTAAACTAGGTGCCACAGTTCCTTGGGTACCACTATATTGACTCATTGGAGGTTTCAGTGATGCAATGGCCATAAAGAACTAAACAAAAATTAAGCTGTGATGCTTTTTACTTTCGACAAGTAGGAACTGCAGTGAGAATCAGGATGGTCTTGTGGTTAAGGGACAGGCCTGAGAGTCAGGAGATCTAGGGGCTATTCCCATTTCTGCCAGAGACTTTCTACTTATTCTTGAGCCCTTACCTTTATACTGCCACAATTACGCCGTCCTTAAAAAGGTGGATGATGACATTTACCTGCCATTGTAAGACTTAACTCACTGATATTTGTAAAACACTTTGACACCTTGGATGGGACTCATGCTTTTGTATCAAATGACAAGATAAAAAACAGGGTAGGCCTAATTCTGATCTCACACCAAGTTTACACTTGTGTCACTCCACTGACTTCAGTGAGTTATTCCGGATTCTCACTGATGTAAGTGAGAGCAGAATCAGGCCCAGGGAATGTTGATATAACATCTGCCTAGAGTTCAGCAGACTATTCCACACAAAAACTTGATCTGGAAAAATGTAAGCTAATGCAGCAGGAAAAAATAATCCAAGATACAGACGTTCAAAGGGAGGGAGGTAGCTGGAAATCAGTATTGCTGAAGACAATGTAGGTGAGAGCAGAAAGAAATGAGAAATGAATTTGCAATGTGAGGTGACAGCAAAAGTAAACCAATGTATTATTGGGCTGCATATGCAGAGATTCCAGGTGCTACAGAGCACTGCTGAGATTGCACGTACAGTGAAACATAATTCAGTCCTCGGCACCTTAATACCAGAAACATGTCAATGAGTCTTGGGAAATCAGAGAAGTCAGAAAAAATAAACAGGGATTGGAGAGATGAATTTTAAGAGGAAATGTATAAATGTGCACAATGTAGCCAAATGATGACTAAGGCTGATAGAACTTGTGGATGACAGCATTGTAAATACCCATGGGAATTTATTGGACCAGATACAAATTCTACTTGTTCACCATTTATCATGATGCTGATGTTGACATTTTACTTGCACACCCCAAATTTCATTGCTCTGGGCAAGCATCGAAATAGCATTTTGCAAACCTGGCATGCAATTATTTGGAGGGTGCAAACATCAAGCAGAGACAGGAATTGCTTAGTGATACAGGATCTGGTCCTGCATTATTAAAATCAATGGGATTTCTGCCATTGATTCAGTGCCTCCAGCAGCAAATAATAGGCCATAATTAGGAGTGGTAAGCAAAGGAAAATAATTAGGAGTGAAATCAAGCAAAAGGAAAATGTAATCCAAATATCATAAAACATTACTTAATGTGGAAAGGTCTCCCTAAGGACATGACAGAATTAAAAAAAAAATTAGAACTGGACAGGATAAAGAACTCAAATGCATATTGTTAGGCAAAAACCTGCATTGTCAGGGAGCAGGGCAGGGGGAATAGAGAAGATGTCCAAAATGGGTGTTTTACCATCTCCAACTTCTTTGATTCATTGCCATGGAAAGGAAGGAGAAGTTTCTCAAGTGTTCCTCACTGCCCAGAAGAATGAACAGAGGGATTATGAGAAGGCTCATCTCTTCAAGAGATACACGATCCTCGTGTACTATTCCAAAGAGGGAAAACCAGAGACTACTATCAGTCTGTGTAACAGGTCTAGAGGCTGAGCAGATAGGAAGGGGGCAGGTGGTTAGAACATTCCGCCTTTCTCCCATTGAGTTGTAGAATAGCTGCAGAGCTGCTCCATAAAAACACCTTTCAGATGCAAGCTCAGTAAGCTATTGGGTGCCCCCCCCCAAGGGTGAGAAATAGGAGAATCCATGCAGTGGCAAATCCCTCCATCCCAGATGCTGCACCTCAGGAGGAACTCAAAGGGAATTTGCACTGAATGGGGTTGCTTACTATATAGAGGCATCACATCCCTACATGGCTCTCCCAATTCAGCCTCACACTTCACAGAAAAACGGTGCCAGTTGTGTTGACAAGGGTTTCTCTACAGCCAGAGAGCTGGGGACTGGATTTGCTCCCAAAAGAATGCAAAAAATCCAAGTGGACTTCTTGGCATTCCCAAGAACTATTTCAGGCATCACTATCTAGCAGGTACTCCACAGTGTTACCTGAATGCAATATTTTATCATCATCTTGTATTGCCTTCAACAGAAGAATACAACTGTACATTCCAAAATTTTCTATTTTGGGCTCCTATGATGTCAAAGAGATATTCAAGAGATTGGGTGTGATCGATGTATTCGAGGACAATGCCGATCTGTCTGGAATCACTGAGAATCCCAAGCTGAAGGTTTCAAAAGTAAGTTTGTAAACAGAGGTGGTACTAAATGGATTTGTCTGCACCTAATCACCCTCACCCTGGGCAGTGTCTAAGCTATGTTCAGTACAGCTTGGCATTCAGTCATCATCATGCTATCTTTAAACACCCATAACTATGGGGCTGGTAGATTGGTCATAAATATGGATACAATTTTGTCACAGTAAAATTATGCATAATTCACAGCACAGTCATAGTAAAAAAAAGATAATTTTGCCCTATGGTCACAGCAACAGTGTGGACCCTGCTGATGCACAATAACAGTTTGTTAGTTCACTTTGATCTAATCCTCTTTGAAATGGGACTAGGTCAAAGCAAACTAACAAACCGTTAACCCAAAGCAGTTGATCAAAGTGAATTAAGCAACTGTTTGTGTGGACCCTGCTGCTGGGCATTGACAATTGGCTAAATTTACTTTGATCAGCGACTGTAACATTAACAGTTCATTAGTTCACTTTTATCTATCCCCATTTCAAAGAGGACTAGATCAAACTGAACTAATAAACTGTAATGCTTGGCAGCAGAGTCCATATAAATGTTAAAATTCAAGGGACCATGAAAGGTCACCACTGTCCTAGAAAAGTTGAAATAAATGGCAAAACTCACAGGTTCCTTGACAGTGGTGACATAATCAGGGGACTAGAGCAGCCTGATGGTTGTTTAAATTAAGGCTGTCTATTGAGAGGCCCCCAAGGGCCCTTCCAATGTCAAGGGATCACTGGGCATAGAGGAACCTTAGCCATGCCTCTTATCCCCCAGACTTGCACCTTATGACACAGGCTGGGAAGACCATCCTGAGATTCCTCTATGCAAGTGGAATCATCCATCATCTGGTTATGACTGTTTTGCACCACCAGAGTTGCATAGGATTTGTTTTAAAATGTGTATATTTTATAACTATAAATGACCTAATCCTGAACCCGTAGAGGTCACTGGCAAGACTCCCAGTGCCATCAATGTAGGCAGGAGTGGACCGGAGAAAAGCTGTCTTTCCTAGAAAGAAGCAATAACTTGCTCATCACAGATAATGTTTGCTCGTTACATCTAACACCATGGTACATTTTTAATATTTCCAGACACTACGAAGACACATGAGTGCACACAGAAAAAGAGTTTAACCACTGCTGACAACTAAAATATAATAACCCATAATAATCTTCAATTTAAACTAACATTGGCAAAGAATATACTTTAGGTCACATTAGGCACAATACAGAGAGTTCCAAATACAGAACTTTTTACAAAGAAATCAGTCAATATTTGGACTTAGAAATGTGAATTGATACCTGGCGCTCAGCTAGCTGGTTCCTTTCCCTCTGATGTCATCATTCCTCTTGAATCTGATCCAGTTTTCTGCTGTAAACTAATTCTTCACTAGACATTTACTTCAGATTCTGAGACTAGTCTTCTGTGGTGAGGAGTAGTGAATAGGAGAGTCCCTTTGTGGTGATTTGATTCTTCCAGCTCAGTCTTTTAATATTGATGCGCCTAACCCTGCAGTACTTACTTACACAGGCAAAGCTCCTAATGAACTCATTGGGAATGCTGTCTGTATTTCTTCCATTGTGCTCCACCAGTCCTGCTCTTATGGGGCCCATGTCTTACCAGCTGATTTTCCAAAGAGCTCTGGTTTAAAAGTGAGCATGTTCACTTTCAGCCACTGCCCACTGTTCTGTACTTAGACTGTAACGTTTGCTTCGTTTCCTTGCAGGCTGTTCACAAGGCCCTGCTGAATGTTCATGAGAACGGCACTGAAGCAGCAGCAGTCACTGTTATAGAAATGGTTCCTACATCTCTTCCTCCGGTCATTCAATTCAACAAGCCCTTCCTGATGATGATTATTGATCGGAGCACCGATAGCTTGCTCTTCCTGGGGAAAATTGTAAACCCTACTGAAAAATAATCCGTCACTGCTGTACATGTCATACCCCTTGTACTCAGTGCTGGTAAATTCTGATGTGCTCATGTACACCAGCTGGTACTCGTAACTTTATAAAAATTGTGATTAACATATATTCCCAAACAAATAAAGCAGGAATGCAATAACTCGTTGCCTGCAAAGAACCTGGTATATCGTCATCCACTAGGAAGTGATCTGTGCAAAGAGTTACACTGTTGCCAACCCCAAAGTCTTCGTTGGTTTAGAATTAAGTATTTTTTTTATAGTGCTAAGCCCACCCGCATCCTGGAAAAACAAGGTAAATGTCCAATTGAGGGAACCATATTTTAATACTTTACACAAATTAATTCCATAGACCACCTGTGGTTTGACTCTAAGCAGTAGAGCTAAGAACGTAATTCATTCTGACAAGGTGTACTCTGGCAAGCAATGACTCTGAAAAGGACTTTGGGGGTCATGGATAACCAAGTGAATATGAGCTCCCATTGTGACTAAAATGGCTAATGTGATCTTTGGGTGTGTTAGGAGGGGAATATCAAGCAGGAGCGGGGAGGTGATATGACCTCTGAATAGGTCATTGGTGAGACTACTTCTGGAACTGTGTCCTGTTTTGGTGTCCACACTTTAGAAAAGATACTGAAAAACTGGAGAGGGCTCAGAAAAAGAGATTCAAGAATGATTTGAGGTCTGGAAAACATGTTTTACGATAAGAAACTTCAGCCTCCAATGTCCATCCATGATCCCTGTTATATTTGGAAAGGGCAAAAGGAGGGGGAGACTGGTAGCTTGAACCACTGGCAGAAGTCCAGCCGCCAACTCAGCTCCTCTAGCAGCTGCCTCAACCTTTAAATCTTTTGAGGCCGATGAATCATAGCTTGTTCTTCAGACTGGGACTTGCAGGCTGATGGCCAGAAGCTCAGCGTATGGGCTGGAGCCAATAGGGTGTTACGAGAAGCTGGAGGTACATTTCTGGCGAGTAGCAATAATGGGGCCATGAATGTTTGGGACAGAGATGGCCAGGGCACTTGCTCCCCACATAGGTGTTCATCCCCCAGATATCCTCCCTCTGGCTTTCTTATTCTCAATGACTTCTTCCTTCCCTTCTTAGAAGTGCCCCATGGAGGCATTCATATTTAGTGCGCCACAGTACTATCACCTGCTCTGAGCTGAGACAGGAGCCCCAAACTGGCTACCCTCTATTCCATCCACACACCCACTTCTCTGCTGCCTCCCTCACTGGTTCCCTACACCTTCTCTGTTGGTCAGTACAGCTCCCTGGCTCTGACAGCTCTGTGCTGAGATAGTGAAAAGGCGTATAGCTCTGGAGGATGGAAGTAGCTTCCAGTAAATTATATTTCCACTGGCTTTCCATTCCTGAAAAGTAAACTGTTGTTGGGACTCAGTTGCACTTAATTATCAGTTACAATATGTCTATGGAGGTCACAAATGCTTGGCAAAGACACAGCTAATCATTATGTGTGTTCATATACAGCTCAACATAGATCTGTGACTATATATGATATATGGGTCACACGGTTTTAGCATATCAGAACTCTAGCACCAGAATAAAGACCTTTTTGTGCATTGCTAAAACATGCTGGCAAGATTTCTGTTGTCCACTAGGTACTTTATGTAAAGTAACA
>QXTE01000002.1:19164537-19234932 GCA_003942145.1 Platysternon megacephalum | reverse complement strand
CCCACCCCCTTTACCTTTGTTCCGGTCTTTCCTAAAAAGAACATACCCTTCCATACCTGCACTCCAGTCGTGGCTACCGTTCCACCACGTTTCAGTTATTCCCACGATATCGGGTTTCAAATCTCGGACCAGGAGCTCCAGTTCCTCCATTTTGTTACCTAGGCTTCTAGCATTAGTGAACAAACATCCTAATTTTTGCCCTTTGGCTTCTCTCCCCTTTGTTACCCTCTTTGGTAGGGACACCGTACCGTCAGTATGACGTATCGGTCTAGTATCCCTCCCCCCCCTCTTTCTTATGTTCAAACCCTTCCCTCTGTCAATATCAGTTTTTATCCCTTCGTCCACCCTCTCAATGTTAAAGCCTGGCGTGGAGAGTGCATCTCCCAACCGTCTCCCCGTCCCTTTGTGGTGATTTGATTCTTCCAGCTCAGTCTTTTAATATTGATGCGCCTAACCCTGCAGTACTTACTTACACAGGCAAAGCTCCTAATGAACTCATTGGGAATGCTGTCTGTATTTCTTCCATTGTGCTCCACCAGTCCTGCTCTTATGGGGCCCATGTCTTACCAGCTGATTTTCCAAAGAGCTCTGGTTTAAAAGTGAGCATGTTCACTTTCAGCCACTGCCCACTGTTCTGTACTTAGACTGTAACGTTTGCTTCGTTTCCTTGCAGGCTGTTCACAAGGCCCTGCTGAATGTTCATGAGAACGGCACTGAAGCAGCAGCAGTCACTGTTATAGAAATGGTTCCTACATCTCTTCCTCCGGTCATTCAATTCAACAAGCCCTTCCTGATGATGATTATTGATCGGAGCACCGATAGCTTGCTCTTCCTGGGGAAAATTGTAAACCCTACTGAAAAATAATCCGTCACTGCTGTACATGTCATACCCCTTGTACTCAGTGCTGGTAAATTCTGATGTGCTCATGTACACCAGCTGGTACTCGTAACTTTATAAAAATTGTGATTAACATATATTCCCAAACAAATAAAGCAGGAATGCAATAACTCGTTGCCTGCAAAGAACCTGGTATATCGTCATCCACTAGGAAGTGATCTGTGCAAAGAGTTACACTGTTGCCAACCCCAAAGTCTTCGTTGGTTTAGAATTAAGTATTTTTTTTATAGTGCTAAGCCCACCCGCATCCTGGAAAAACAAGGTAAATGTCCAATTGAGGGAACCATATTTTAATACTTTACACAAATTAATTCCATAGACCACCTGTGGTTTGACTCTAAGCAGTAGAGCTAAGAACGTAATTCATTCTGACAAGGTGTACTCTGGCAAGCAATGACTCTGAAAAGGACTTTGGGGGTCATGGATAACCAAGTGAATATGAGCTCCCATTGTGACTAAAATGGCTAATGTGATCTTTGGGTGTGTTAGGAGGGGAATATCAAGCAGGAGCGGGGAGGTGATATGACCTCTGAATAGGTCATTGGTGAGACTACTTCTGGAACTGTGTCCTGTTTTGGTGTCCACACTTTAGAAAAGATACTGAAAAACTGGAGAGGGCTCAGAAAAAGAGATTCAAGAATGATTTGAGGTCTGGAAAACATGTTTTACGATAAGAAACTTCAGCCTCCAATGTCCATCCATGATCCCTGTTATATTTGGAAAGGGCAAAAGGAGGGGGAGACTGGTAGCTTGAACCACTGGCAGAAGTCCAGCCGCCAACTCAGCTCCTCTAGCAGCTGCCTCAACCTTTAAATCTTTTGAGGCCGATGAATCATAGCTTGTTCTTCAGACTGGGACTTGCAGGCTGATGGCCAGAAGCTCAGCGTATGGGCTGGAGCCAATAGGGTGTTACGAGAAGCTGGAGGTACATTTCTGGCGAGTAGCAATAATGGGGCCATGAATGTTTGGGACAGAGATGGCCAGGGCACTTGCTCCCCACATAGGTGTTCATCCCCCAGATATCCTCCCTCTGGCTTTCTTATTCTCAATGACTTCTTCCTTCCCTTCTTAGAAGTGCCCCATGGAGGCATTCATATTTAGTGCGCCACAGTACTATCACCTGCTCTGAGCTGAGACAGGAGCCCCAAACTGGCTACCCTCTATTCCATCCACACACCCACTTCTCTGCTGCCTCCCTCACTGGTTCCCTACACCTTCTCTGTTGGTCAGTACAGCTCCCTGGCTCTGACAGCTCTGTGCTGAGATAGTGAAAAGGCGTATAGCTCTGGAGGATGGAAGTAGCTTCCAGTAAATTATATTTCCACTGGCTTTCCATTCCTGAAAAGTAAACTGTTGTTGGGACTCAGTTGCACTTAATTATCAGTTACAATATGTCTATGGAGGTCACAAATGCTTGGCAAAGACACAGCTAATCATTATGTGTGTTCATATACAGCTCAACATAGATCTGTGACTATATATGATATATGGATCACACGGTTTTAGCATATCAGAACTCTAGCACCAGAATAAAGACCTTTTTTTGCATTGCTAAAACATGCTGGCAAGATTTCTGTTGTCCACTAGGTACTTTATGTAAAGTAACATAGACCCAAGTTTAACCATAACTTAAAAAAAAAAGCATAAGTACTTTACTGCATGTCCCAGACTGACTCTTGCATATTTTGGTGAAGCGGCAGTTGGAATGCAGTGGCTATATCCCATCCTCTTGATTGCAAGATTTTGCAGTTTAAAAATAATAGTAACTTCCAAACAGGTGTACAGTGCAAATTATCCCACCTATCTTCCCAGCCATACTTGACTAGTGCAGGCACACACACATTTACAGAGCAGACACTAGGAGCTTACCCTTAGGCTGTACATTTGGTGTGTCCTACTAAACACACTTTTGAAATCTCTATGAAAATATACACAGAGCTCACTCCTATAGAAGGGGGTCAATATCTTATTGTGGGAAAAGAAAGAAGTAAAAATACTGAAAACAAAATAGAAAAGTTTAGCTCTTCAAACAAGAAGAAGTGGAGGTCTGGAAAGCCCGCCTTACCACGAGAGACTAAAGAAGCTCAATCTATTTTAGCTTAGCAAAGAGGAGGTTACGTGATGACTTGATCATAAGTACTTACATGGAAAGATGATTTCTGATAGTAGAGGGCTTTTTAATCTAGTGCACAAGGTATAATTAGTTGTAATGACTTGAAACTGAAGCTAGGCAACTTCAGACTAAAACTAAGTGTGACAGAGCTTCCTCTCTGCCTCGGTGGGTCCCACGCTTCCTTTTAGAGGTGGGCTGGGCTACTCCTCTTTTCCCTCAGGATTTCCCCCACACCCCTGGGTGGAGCGGGGAGGGGCAGGGAAGCCTCTCAGTCTCTGGTAGCCCCTCTGGGCCTGGTGGCAACAGACCAGACACCCGGTTCAGTCTCTCCCCTCTGGCAGGGTCTCTTCCCCCACACCTCCGGGGCCTGGAAGGGCCATCCGTCCTGTTGGGCAGGGATTCTCCCACTCTTTGCCTCTGTACCTGCATGGCTTCTCTCCAAATGCTTGTCAGCATCTGCACTGCCCAGCTCTCCAGTAGCTCACCTTCCTCCCTCAGCTCCTATTGCTGGGGCTTCTCTGCCTGGAGGGGAGGCTTTTAACAGGATCTGGCAGACCCTTGATTGGCCCCAGGTGTCCTAATTAACCTAGAGTAACCCCTGTTCAGCTACCAAGGGAAAAGGGACCTGCTTATCCTGGGGCTAGTATATCTGCCTGCAGCACTCTCCTGTAGCTGTCTGGCCTGACCCCGTCACATATCCCTCCCCTCGCTCAACACCATGAGGTTGGGCAACTTGGGTCATCAGACAGTGTACCCCTGACAAGCCATTTGCATTGCTGTGGTGGCTTCCAGCCCTGTGTGGAATGCTGAAGTGGAACAGTTGGAGGGACAAGAACCACCTGGTGACCATTGCATTCTTCTCTTTGTTCCATTGCATCCATTGGAGGGGGGCATGGTTGGTCACGAGGACAAATCGCCGCCTAGCTGGTAATATCATAGAGTTTCCATGGCCCACTTGATGGCGAGGCACTCCTTCTCTACTACTGCATATTTCTGTTCCCTCAGAAGGAGTTTTCTGCTAAGATAAAGGATTGGATGTTTATCCTCTCTGACCATCTGTGACAGGACAGCCCCCAACACCACTTTGGATACATCCATCTGTAAAATGAATTCTTTATTAAAGTCCGGGGCTATGAGCACAGAGTTACTGCAGAGGGTTGTCCGCAGGTCTGTGAATGCCCCCTCCACCGCGTCGGTCCATCTCACCATGTCAGCGCCCCAGGCCTTTACCAGGTCTGTCAGGGGACTTGCTCTGGTGGCGAAGTGGGGGATAAATCACCGGTAGTACCCCACTACACCTTGGTACACTCAGACTTGTTTTTTCCGGTTCGGCTGGGGCCAATTTTGGATAGCCTCCAGCTTATTTAGTTGGGGCTTTACTACGCTTCTTCGTACGATGTATCCAAGGTAGTTGGCTTCTGCTAGCTCTATGGCACACTTGGCCAGATTGGCTGTGAGGCCAGCCTGCCTTAGGGTGGTCAGCACCGCTTCCACCTTTCCCAGGTGGGTCTCCCAGTCTGGGGTATGGATGATCACATTGTCCAGCTATGCGGTGGCATAACTGGCATGGGGGCACAACAGCTTGTCCATGAGGTGCTGGAAAGTGGCTGGGGACCCATGCAGCCCAAAGGGGAGAACAGTGTACAGAAATAGCCCCTCTGGTGTGGCGAAAGCAGTCTTTTCTTTTGATTCTTTGGCTAGAGGGATCTGCCAATACCCCTTTGTCAAATCCAGGGTGGTCAGGAACCAGGCATTGCCCAGTAGGTCAACTAACTCGTCAATGCAGGGTACAAGGTATGCATAAAACTGGGATACCTCGTTCAGTCGGTGAAAGCCATTGCAGAATGTTGTGGTGCCATCGGGTTTGGGCACCAGCATGATCGGGCTGGACCACTGGCTCTGTGATCCCTCAATGACCCCTAATTCTAACATTCTCTTCACTTCGGCTTTGATTTCCTCCCTTTTGGCCGCTGGGACCCAGTAGGGCCTTCTTATCACTGTGGCCCCAGGGCTCAGGGATCTAGTGCAGAACTTTGAGGTACCCACTGTTAATCTGTAGCCGTGATTGAAATTGACCATTTCATCCTACTCTTTGATTTCTGTCACCTAGCCAGTTTTTGATCAATGACAATGTTTTGCCTCTCACCCCATGATTACTTAGCTTCTTTCAGAGCCTCACATGCAGGAGCTTGTTGAAGGCCTTTTGGGAATCTAAACACATTTTTGTCAGCCTCTTTTATTCCACTATTTTATTGGCATGTTCAAAGAAGTCTAAGAGACAAGACATGATTTCCTTTGCAGAAACCAAGCCACTTATATCTTATCATATCTTGATCTTCCAGAAGGTTTATTATGCTATTTTTAGTTATCGTTTCAACCAATTTGCCAAGCTTCCCTACTGGCGAAAAGACAAAGCTCTTGTTTTGCCAGAATTATGTGGGCACAGGCACAGCAAACAACCCTCCACATGGACCCCCCAGGACTATTTACCAACCTTGGCTCCAGTGGGCACTGCCTGGGTGGGCAGCGGGTATAGATGTTGTGACCTTAGATCTTCACAACAAATAGCTTCATCAGTGTTTGCATTGCAGTCTCTCGGGTGATTCTTATTTGATTTGTTTAATGTTTAATAGTGGACATTGAACTTGATACAGTTCGGCATTAAGGGCAAGCAGCAGTGTTGATGAGATGGACACAGCAGGACTCGCTTGAATGTATAGTAAGTGCCATAGTAAGTTGTCATAGAAGACTTTGAATTCATATTATCTGTGTTATGCTCACTTTATTGTATGGGATTATTTCAGTCATGTCCGAGTTACCTTGTAGCAGCTATAGATGACAGCCTTTTCTGTATACTGATTTTGGAAGCTTGTTTTAAATGCCAAAAACAAAATGAAGGCAATGATCAAGCTCCCAGGTCTGACAATGATATGACTGAGAGATATATAGATAGTTAAGCACTCAGAAGTCACCAAATGTACAGCCTCATCTGCGCTGCCTGCATGAAAAAGTCATGTTATTTCAGAGTCTGCATAAACCTAACTGTAGTAATAATTGCATCACAGTGTATTCTGAGAGAAAATATATTAAGATCTGTCACAGGGTTCATTCACCACTGGTGGCGCCTCCTGCTGGCCATCCTGGATTAAATCGGCCAGTTTGTAATCCCCCTTCAGCAGTGTCTTCTCCTGCCTTGTCTTGCTCTGCAGCCCTGCTCTCTTCAGGATCTGCAGTCTCTTCTTCATGGCTTGGCCCTCTGGCCAGGTCACTAAAGTCCTCCCCTTCCAGGGAATTCACAGTCTTTCCAGAGCAGCTGTCTGGCTGACCTCTCCAATGCTCTGTGCCACTCCCCAGGGAATCCAGGCCTGCCCTTTACACCAAGTTCCAGCCCAGAGACACTGTAATAAGCAGTCACAGTCCTTGTACAGTCCTACCTCTCTGCTGCTGTTTCCCTGGGTTTCTTCCTATATATATATGGCTTCCTCCCTCTCTGGGTTCCCCTTCAACTCCTTCCACTCAGAGACTGACTGCAGCCTTTCTCCCTGCAGTTTTTCCCAGCAACAGCAACCTCCCTACACTGCAGCCAGCATGGGCACACATAAATTGTGCAACGAAAATACTGGATTTATTAATTAAGTGTAAATTGTCAAGAAGCAACCATCTGCTCTGGAACTTTAACAGATACAGGGGTTTTAGTTAAACAGCACAAACAACTTGAAGAACTTGGTTACGTTACTTTCTTTAAAGATACAGATTTAAAGAAAACCTCAATATCCATTTATTTATTTGCTGTCAGGGTCTGTTACCTGCACAAAATTCTCTGTTACTCACACACTCCAGGGTACCCACCCTTTCCCAGTTCCTAGGGCTCCAGGTGAAAAGCACCTAACTTTACCCCCCCGTAGGCTCCAGGCAAACACCCTTTCCCTGTGGACTCAGGGCTTAATCTTTTGCGGGTTTATGGGGTCTTTTACCAGTGAAAGAGCCTTACACAGTAATATACTACATAACCTTTATTTATTAACAATTACCAAAAACGGACTGCACACGCGAAGCATACAATGCTCACCACTCCCAATAAGACAGATGAACTTTTCTTGATGGCCAGTCAGGATCAGGTCCATCTGGGGGACTCCAGTTTCTGCACGGTGTCATTGGCAGAGTGTTGAGGTCTGGCAGCTCTGACCTTTGGGGCTGTGTCCTGGAGTTGGTTCCCAAAGAACTTCCTTTTGGACCCCAGTTTATATAGTGAAATGTGAGTCCTGTTTAGCTCTACCTTAACCAATCATTGTACTAAAATTTTACTAACCAATCCTAACATAGTGTAACAAAAATCTTTAACCAATTATATCCCACTACCCTAATTAACTTACACCTAGCAAAATTAATTATACAGCAGACAGAAACAATTAAAGAACCAGACAGAGACGATACAGGTAAACAATAGAGAATTGGGGGCCATAATGACAAAACAATAAAGCAATGAGGATTTCACAACCACAACTATTGATAAGTGATTTCTTGCCAGACAGAATGCCATCAAACTACGTTTTCTTTAACCATCTTAAGATCTGTTTCTTTATCTGGTGATAGTGGGGGCCATTAGGACGGGGTCTCCTTTTTAACTGCCTGATATGACATTGTTTTAATGTCATTTAGATGGAATGTGAGGATGTGACTTCCTGTTTCTTAGCTAATGGCTGCTGCTTGGCTGCTCTTTTAATCTGGCTGCAGACAAGGGCCTTATCCTTACAGGTCCAGACCTTCTAGGAACAGCTGCTGGCCTGCACCCAGACCAGTCTCACTGTTAGGAAACTAATGAGCCCAGTTGCACTGTCATAGAATGGATGGAGTAGCCACAGTCCCTGACTGGCTGCTGCTTTAGCAGACCTGCATATATGCTTGGTCCCCAGAGTTAAGCAGGAGCTGCTCAATATGTACCATGCATCTTACAACTTGCTCCAGTTTGCTTCCAGCCCCTGCTCTTGCTCTGTTCTAGCCCCTGTTCCTCTCCAGCCTCAGATATCTCGCTTCAATCCCCAGCTTTGCCTCTGGCTCTTGCTCTGGCATTTGGCTTCTGTCCCACTAATACTGACCCTTGGCTTGTTCCTGGACTCTGCCCATCCTGGACCCAGCTCTAACCAGTTGGCCCAACTCTTATTTCAAACACTAGGGCTGATCGCCCATGTCCTGGCTGGCTATAGCTTGAGCAGCCCAATACAAAGGCGAGGGGCCCACTATTACGTTCTGGGATGCAACTCAGACTGGTGAAGAGTTGTCACCTCTTACCCTACTGCCTTTAAGTGCCTTAAAGCTTTGCTTCTGTAGCCTCTTCTTGCAACACCCACAGTCACCAACAAGCATGCTCTTTATGTCTATGTATGGGCAGCCTTGGTCCAATGCTTTGGAGCCAGGAGCCTACCTGCAATAGCACAGACTTCCACTGGTCTCCACCAGTCTTGGATAACAACTGGTACGGTGACTCCACACTCTCCCAAGCCTTGAATTTCCTCCAAAATAGATGTTCTGAAATGTCCAGCCCTGTCCTGGAACAATCAGAGAAACGTTACAATCAGAGGAACTGGATACAGCATTCCAGCTGCAGTCGCACCAGTACCAATACAAAAATATAATGACCTCTCTAGTTCTACTTGAATCCATCTTTTTACATATGTATGTAGCCCATTTGGTCACAGCATCACAGTGGGAGCTCAGGTTCAGCTGATTGTCCACCATGACCCCCAGATCTTTTTCAGTAACTGTTTCCCAGGACAGAATCCTCCATCCTCTAGGTATGGCCTACACTCCTTGTTCCTACATATTTACCTTTACATTTACATTTAACTGTATTAAAATGCATATTGTTTGCTTCAACTGAACTTACCTAGTAATCAACATTACTCTCTATCTCTGAACTGTCCTCTTCATTATTCACCATTCCTCCAATTTTTGTGTCATCTCCAAACTTTATTAGTGATGATTTTATGTTTTCTTCCAGGTCATTGATAAAAATGTTATTTAGCTTAGGGCCAAGAACCAATTCCCTACTGGACCCCCTAGGAACAGGCTTGCTCTGTGATGATTCCCCATTTACAAATAACATTTTGAGACCTGTTAGCCAGTTTATAATCCATATACAGGTCTGTCGCATCTTACGCGCATTTAACATGTGCGAATTCAGCTTTACGCGGTCGGCAAAAACAAAAAAAACAAAAACAAAAAAGAGAAAAATAACAATTTAAATACTGTTCCTGTAATGCGGGCAATTCCGCCTGCCATTACACTCAATGGAATTTTGACTATATGCGGTTTTCGCTTAACGCGCTGACCACGGAACGTAACCCCAGCGTAAGATGAGACAGACCTGTAATGTGCATCATGTTAATTTTATATTGTTCTAGGTTTTTCATCTAAATGTCATGCAGTACCAAGTCGAACACCTTATCAGAGTCTAAGTATATTGCATCAACACTATTACCTTTATCAACCAAACTTGTAATCTCATCAACAAAAGATATCAAGTTAGTTTGACAAGATCTATTGTCCATAAAGCCATGCTAATTAGCATTAATTGTATTACCTTCCTTTAATTCTTTATTAGTCAAGCCATGTATTATTAGCCTGTCCATTATCATGCCTGGGATCAATGTCAGATTGAAAGGCTATTATTAACCAGGTCATCCCATTTATGAGTTTTAAATACTGGCATATTAGCTTTCTATTGGTCTTCTGGAACTTCCCCACTGTTCTAAGACTCATTGATATTCAACATTAATGGTCCAGGAAGCTCCTCAGCCAGCTCTTTTAAAATTCTTAGATGCATGGTACTGGACCTACTGGTTTAAAATTTTATAATTTTAGTAGCTGCTGTCTAACATCCTCCTGAGAAACTAGTGGAGCGGAAAGAGTGTTATCATCATCATATGACATAACTATATCATCTGCTTCCCCATGACCCACAATACAGAACAGAAATATTTATTGATGACATCTGCCTTTTCTGCATTTTATTGGTAAATTCTACAGTTTCCATCTACAAATGGACAAATACCATTCTCAGGTTTCTTTCTGTTCCAAATATACTTAACAAATTCTTTCTGATCCTCCTTAACTATGCTGGCCACAGATTTCTCCTTGTGTCCTTTGGCTTCCCTTCTAAACTTTTTTTTTTACAATTTCAAGCTTCTGATTTATATTCATTACTATCAACTTCCCCTGGTCCATGGTTGATTTGATTTTCCTTCCTTCATTCCATGGCCCATTTTTTGCCTCTAGAATCTTAGACATTTCCAACGCTGTGCTGTCATTGGCTTCCCACCACGACTGTACTTTCTGATCCTCTCTGCTGGGAGTTAATGCTGATCCAAACAGCAGTGTAACTGTGGGGTTTTGCTAGCAAGTGTTAGTCTCTCTCCAAGAGACGCATTGTGTAGATCAGCTCTTCCTAGGCACACATGCCTCTCTTTCTATTGGTGCTCTAATCATGAAGTCTTTCCATACAGAGGTTTCCACAGGTTTGGAGGGGTGAGGCAAGCAAACAGCACAGTCACCAGTACCCTCCATGTGGCCCCCCGCTACCTCCTTCCATAGGTATTGGCTCTATTCTCCTCCATGTGGGTGGACAGTGGGCATTTGACCCTCCATGCTAGAAAAGCAGTTTCATCACTGTTTGCTCTGCATCCTTGTGAATAACTTCTATTTGCTCTGTTTAATGTTTAATAGTGGACACTCAGCTTAATAATGTTAAGGCAATATAAATAAAAGGCGAGGAGCTGTGCAGATTAGATGCATCCAGCAGGATCCTTCTGATTGTACTGTAAGTACAGCCATATTTTTTCAAAAGAGGCTTTGAACTCATATTAGCTGTGTGAAATGCAGTTGATTGTATGGGATTTCATTCAAGTATGGGTGACTTTGTTCACTATACCTGTTACAATTTATCCTGTGAGTGGAGCCTTTCTTAAGACCCCAATGAGCCAGCAGAAATTGGTGCGCTAGTGGAAATGGTCTTTGAATGAAGGCATTTTTTTTTTAATTATTGGGAAAATTTGGGACTAGATTAATCTAGTGTGTTAAGATATGGCCTGAGTACACCAAAAATGTATGGGATTTCCTAGAATGCGTTAGCCGACACTAGAGCTGTGGAAACTGGGATTTTCCCTTCTGCAGAAAATTCTGACATTCAAAAAAAATCGTTCTGAATCAGAACAAAAAGTCAAAAGTTTGAATTTTCCCATGAAACAAAGTTTTCCTCCCCACAAAAAAAATTCTTTTTGGTCATCTAAAATGTTTAATTTTGATAAAATTAAAAGATTTTGTTTCTGTTTTGACTTTTTGGTATTAGTTTCTTTTATATTGTTTTTATTTTACCTTATATTGTTTTATAAAATAATATGAACATAAAATAAAATACAAAACAATTTTAAAAGCATAAAAGAAAACAAAACAATGCAAAATATAAATATAGAATAGAATAGAAATTTTAAAAACACTTTTGATTTCTTTTCTAAATGAAACTTCATTAGAGTTGACATAACCCTATGGAAAGTTTCTATTTTCATGGATCAGCATTTTCTAGTGGAAAAATGTTCCATCTGAAAATTTTCAACCAGCTCTAGCAAACACATTTTAACATGGGTTAAAACTCTAGCATTAATGAAGCAAGTTGGTCTTTAGCACATGCTAGCTGGTTGAGTTGAAGCCTAACGGGAAACCTGTTATCTAGGGACAGATAGAGACAGAAAAAAGAAGGGACAGCATAAAAAACAAAAAAGGGCAAATCTCTAAGTTTTTGACATGTGAAGAACCTTTAGAGCTGATTTATTCCTGTTATTATGACACTACAGAAAGCTCAGGACCATTTGATATCCCCTTTTGCTAAAGGTCACCAAATTACAGTACTGAAAGTCAGGGATGGGTGACTTAGTTTTGATGTGCCAGACAGGGCCCTTCCCTATAAACTTTTTCCAGCTTTAGATAGCGGGCCATATTGTCATTTGGATCCAGATTCTACTGCAACACATTGAAGTGTGTGCATGTGTCGTGGAGTGGGAGCGGGGGGGGGGGGGACTATCAAGGAACTGGTTCCAGTTCCTGATTGTTGCTGTCAAGCCCCAGCAGAAGTTAGAGCTGCAAAAGTGCAGCTCCAATTTGTGCCATGGGCATAAGGTCCCTAATTCATCTTACAGCAGCAGAGGAACATCATAGTGGATCTCGATTCTGCTAAAATCTCTCCCAGCCTACTCTCATCCCACCCTCTTTCATAACTTCCTCCCTCAACAAAACACTTCTACTCTAAGGTGGGGATACTCTAAGGACTCAGAGATCCTGAGTGGCACAAAGAGGATGGTGCTAAGTGAAGAATCCAGCCCAGAGTCTTCTTCTACCACCTCTTCCTGTTTCCTTTCTCTGATTCCCAACATGGCCTGCACTCCCAACCCCTGTGACTCTCTGGTCAGCCCCACTCCCTTTCCCCCCATAATCTCCCAGTTGGCTCGAGGGAGGTGGATTTGCCATGAGGAGAGAGAGAAAAATAACCATTGGATGACAGATAGCACAGGGAAGGTGGGAACATTTCCATGACTAATGACTATTCCATTCTTTTGTTTTTCAAGGGAATAGTTCCAAAGGAAAATGAAGTCCATCCTCTGTCTGTGTGTGTTACTTGTTGGGCTTCATGCTGTTGTCTTGTCTCATCACGTACCTGACCACCACAGTGACCAGGATGATCAGACAGATATTAATCCCCCACAGCAGCTTAGCCCGGTTGGAGGCAATGTCGTAACTGAAAACAGGTCCTTTCTCCAACTAGCTCCTAGCAATGCTGACTTTGCATTTAGATTCTACAAGCAGATTAAATCAGAAGCAGCCGACAAGAACATTTTCTTCTCTCCTCTGAGCATCTCCACTGCCTTTGCAATGCTGACATTAGGTGCCAAGTCAACTACTCTGAGTCAAATTCACAAAGGACTCTCCTTTAACCTGACAGAGATTGAGGAGAGGGAGATACATGAAGGTTTTCATCATCTCATCCACATGTTAAACTGTCCTGACAGTGAGATCCAGCTGAATATGGGAAATGCCCTTTTTGTAGATGATCGACTGAAACTACTAGAGAAGTTTTTGGCTGACGTCAAAAGTCTGTATCAGTCTGAAACTTTTCCTAGTGACTTCCAGAATTCTGCAGCGGCTGAGAAACAGATCAATGATTACATAGAGAATAAAACCCATGGGAAAATTGCCAACTTGGTGAAGGGTCTTGATCCGCTCACTGTAATGGTTCTTGTCAACTATATTTTCTTTAAAGGTAAGATGTTCTACAGATGGGTACATGATGCACATACAGGCTATGGAATGCTGATTGGGAGCTAAGACAAAAAAACCTGCTTTTTTTAAATTAAGGGACACAGTCAAGGTTGTTAGGTCTATGAGATCACCCAGGTTGATACTGGTCCCTTGTTAACAATGTTAAACCTTTCCATGAAAGTTATAGCCAAAATGTCCAATTTGTGTAGTTAAAGTTAGGCACCATATTTAGTCACTTGAATAAAAGTGGCCTCATTAGCAGGCCATTTTCTGAGCTCTTGTTTATTTCTACATAGTCAATAGGAGCTATAAGTGTTCACCACCTCTCTAACACAGGTCACTTTAATTTTACCATCTAAATATGGAGTTAAAGAAGGACAGCATATTCCACAATTCTGTGCATAGTCTTAGGAGTACAAACTTTTTTTCTTTGACATTTTACAGTACCCGAGACACTCAGTTAATGGATAACGGCTGATTTGCTTTGCACATTTAGTTGCCTGATACTCATTCAAGTCTTCCAACTGAATGCTCTATAAATGGTATCTGGGAACTCTGAAAGGGTCTGTTTAATACCTGGAAATTATCTTGATAAATGGAAAGCTGATGAACTGAGAAGGAAGTTGTCATGTGGGACCCTGATGAGGTAGCTTACACAAAAGGAAATAGGCCTTATTCCAGCACCATAGAAGTTAATGGGAGATTTAGAATTTCCTTCAATGGGAGCTGGATCAAACCTATAATGCAGAGGCTGATGGACACATATGGTGAGCCTTACACTGCAGATATTGAGCAGGAGAAACTTAAGTTGTGTGAGGAAAATACTGGATTTATTAATTAAGCATAAATTGTCAAGGAGTGGTAGATACGCTAGAGGGTAGGGATAGGATTCAGAGGGACCTAGACAAATTAGAGGATTGGGCCAAAAGAGGCTGACCTCTTTCCCAGTATATTCAACAACATTCTCTTTGTATTTGTCATAAGCTCGTTGGGAAAATCCTTTCAGTAATTTGAATACCCAGGAAGACGACTTTTTTGTGGATGCCAAAACATCTGTTAAAGTTAATATGATGAACAGTGAAAAATATTATCGCACTCACCGTGATGAGGAGCTGTCTTGCTGGGTGGTTGAAATCCCATACAAAGGAAATGCTGCTGCATTATTTATTCTGCCTGATGAAGGAAAAATGAAGCAGGTGGAGGAGGCTCTGTTGAAAGAGACTGTGTCTAAATGGACAAAATCACTTCAACAAAGGTAACCTTGTAACTGCTGCTATATGCATATACGTCTTATTGTAGAATAGGGTAGGATCCCTCATCAAGACAAAGGATCATATTAAAGGTTGGATTGTCCAGCCCTGAGAAAGGAGCAGTGCATAGCCCACTATCTTAAGAGGGAGATTGAAAGTCTTGCCCCCCTGCAGCACAATGCCTCCCAGAGAGCCCATCTTGCACGTGGAAGTAACTTGCTACACCACCTACTTTGTCTGGAACCGAGTGTGGCAGTGGCAGAGCACTGTCCTTTCACCACCACTTCCAGTCCAACTGCTTCAGGGAACCAGGGAAAGCATCTCCAATGTAGCCACTGCAGCCCCTGGGAGTTCTGATGGGGGTACCCTAGGTTGACCATATTTCCCTATGCTGAATATGGGACACCTGGTAAAATTATTTGTATTCAAGTAAGTTCAACGGCAATCAGTCAGAACTATGCAGTACAAACATTCAAATTAACAACAAGTTGTCTGAGCCCCTGTCAAAAAGAAATACTGCATAGTTGGAGTCTTTTTTTATTTACCTTCTTATCTTTAAGGTTTTAGGGTTCACACAGGGAGGGGTAACACACACATCCCTCCCCACACACATGGGGAGAGGTGACACACACACTCTGGTACAACTCTTTCACATAGGGGGGTTGATAGACCGAGCCAACCCTCGCTGCCCAGAGCTCTCTTCCCTCCATGCCTCGCTGGGCTGCTGGGACAGACCGGCCTCTCCTGGTACCTGGCACCGTATCTTCCCGGGGAAACATGGGGGGGGGGCACCCAGAGTTCAATGTCCCCCCTCTCCAAATTTGTGCCAGGGTTCTCACCAAATGTGGCCAGCAGCAACCTTTTGGCATTGTGCAGGAAGGAAAGGATGGGAGCTGCTTCCAGCCGCAGGGCAGGAGGAGATGGGGAAGGGATGACCTGGCCCATGTCTTTGCAGAGCTCATCTCTTCTGCCCCTCCTCCCCTGTAGCTGGAAGCAGCTCCCATCCCTTCCTGCCCGCACAGCGTTGAAAGGCAGCTAACACCTACAGGCTGCTGCTGGCCACCAACATAACCCAGCCGTCTCTGGCTACAGTGCAGGCAGGAAGGAGTTAAGCTCTAAGGATGCATTGTGCACCAGGGCCCCGGGAACCTGACTGCAGGGGCTTCAGCGAACCTGGCCAGAGAGGTGGCTCAGCAGGGGAGGGTGCCTAGGGGATGGAGCAGCCCCACGGTCCCTGGGGGCAGGACCTGGGACAGGGGAGCAGGTGAAGAGGGTGCTGTGAAGCCTGCAGGGTCGGGGCATGAACAGGCTGGAAATCGCTTCCCCCTGCCACTCCAGAGCTTAGCTGAAGGGCGGAGAGGCTGCCCCATGCCAGCGCTGTGTGGGGCTTTGGCACATGCAAGGCTTGGCTCCTCCTGGCCAGTGCCCCAGGCCGGAGGGTCTTGGGCTTCCCCGGGGCACCAGCCCAGCCAGAGGCAGTGGGGGAAGAAAGGAGCCTGCTGGCCAGGCTGTTGGTGAGCTGAGTGCTCCAATCAGGGACTGGTTCTCCACACAGCGCTGGGAGCAGGACGCACTCCTCCGGGGTGGATATGGAGGAGCAGCGAGGCAAAGCAGGGAGAGGACAGCGAGAGGGGGAGCATGTAAAGGGGCAATGGGCGGGCAGCAGAGACAACACGTAACCAGCCACCGCCTGGCACCTGCCCGCATGCACCAGCCACTGCAGCGCGCAGCCAGTGCTGGCCGGAAACGGGATGGGGGCGAGGCCCTGCTGGCCGGGGGCTGCGCCAACGGACCAGCAGGGGGAGTAGCTGCCCCCGCGTGCTTCAGCTTTGCCCCACCACTAGTCTTGCACACCCACCCCCAGCCTTGCACACCCACCCCATTGTCGGCCACTGGACCCCCTTCTCCCCCACTCACTGCTGGTTGGCGGGCGGCTGGCGAGCAGGGATCCAGCAGCAGGACCCACCAGTACTGATGGGAGGGAGACAGAAAATATGGGACAATTTGCCTGTTTTTAAGAAAAAGTCGGGACACCTGCAGGAGGGCTTAAATATGGAACTGTCCCTTTAAAAACAGGATGCCTGGTCACTTTAGAGTACCCCTAATATGCCGCACAAGGTACGGGAACCCTTACTTTTCCTGGATTCCCCCGAGCAGCCATGTTAGAGGTAGGGACAATCCAAACTAAATACAATAACACGGTTTACTTTTCTCTATACTAGAGTAAATAATCCATCCTATTGTTTTCTAAAACTCGCAGAGAGCCCATATGTAGCTAAACAAAAATAAAATTGTGGGATTGTAATTTCTTTGTGCCTCTGATATTCCACCTGTAAAATGGGACAATAATATTTACCTAGCAGACAGTGGCATTGTGAAGCAAATTCACTGGCATTTGAGATGCTCAAATAGAATATGTTATAAAACTGCAAATCTTTAAGTGTCCAGCAATTTGACGACATTTTACCAGCGTTTTGTGTTTCTTTTTGAACAGAGAAATTGACCTGTACATTCCAGTATTCTCTGTATCTGGTACCTATGATGTGAAAGAGCTGTTTCAGAAAATGGGTGTGATCGATGTGTTCACTGACAAAGCTGATCTGTCTGGAATCACGGAGAAAGCTAAACTGAAGGTGTCGAAAGTAAGTTTGTAAAATAGAGATGGTGCTAAACTGGTTTGTCTACTCCTATGACTTATATTTTATCTTTATAAATGACCAAGTCCTGCTTCCAAAGATGTAATTGCAAAGATACTTACTGCCAGCAACATAGAGAGGACAGGGCCACAAATTAGTGTATTTTCTAGAATTAAGCATTAATTTGCCTATTACAGTTAATACAGAGGTACTCTGAGCACACTTCATCTTCTAGGACATTGATGTAGAAGTAAATACTATCCAGGAGGTGTACAGAGAAAAGCATGCCACACACACAAGTGCAATGTCAACTATTGCTAACATAAAATAATTCATGAGTAAAGACATATGACAGTGGTTTTCAAACAGGGACTACAAACAGGACTGCATTAAGGTGAACTAGGAATCTTTTAGCTCCTGTCTGTAGCCTCCATATGGGGCAGTTACAGCAGAGCACTTTGGTGCACACTGCTATTCACACCACAGTAGTTTGACCTGCGGGACAGTGTAGAGAAGCCCCAAGTGAGTCGCCCAAGATCACAGAGGAGGTTTGTGGCACCATCCTTCCTCAACACCCTTCCTGATACCTTTCCTCCCATTGAGTAATACTTTATTCCATGAGTAGCCACATGGACCCTGGATTGTGGTGCCACTCAGAGTAAGTAAGAGAAGCAAAATCTCACGCTGAGTCAGTATAAGGAAAAATTCCTTTGTGTTTCATTAAGGACAAGGAAGAAAGAGTTCTTAGTGTATTTCAAAAGTCTCAAGTAAAAGGAACAAATTAACATTTGGACTATGAAATACCCATTCATACTACCCAATACAAAAAATATATTAGGCAAAACCACACAATTACCTGGCTCCTTTCCCTCCTATATCATTTGTCACCATTCATCTTGAACTGTCTTCAGGTTTCTTCTGAAAACTAATTCTCTGCTGCATAATACTATTGATTATTTGTGAGTAGGGCTAGATAAACATTTTCAACAGAAACTTTTGGCAAAAATATAGATTTGGAAACACTGAAACATTTTGCAAATTTGTGTTAATTTTGTCAAACTATTCATTTTTGGGGAGGGAATTCTCATAAAAATCAAAACATTTTGTTGACTTTTTTTCTAAACCAAACCCTTTGGTTTGGGTTTTGGTTTGTTTGTAACAAGTTTTTGTTTAAAAATTTCCTTTACTTTTAGCTTACAAAGTATTCGGAATCATTTTTAAAGTGGCCAAAATCAGAAAAGAAACATTTTGATTTTCCTAAACAAAATGTTTTGTTCAACAAAAAATTATTATTTTCAACATTTCGATTTTGCCAAAAAAATTGAATATTTCTTTTTAGTCCAATCCAAAATTAAACTCTTTCAACATTTTGAATTTGCCAAAAAAACAAAACATAAGAACATAATCACAGCCATACTAGATCAGACCAATGGTCCATTTAGACCAGTATCCTGTCTTCCAACAGTGGCCAGTGCCAGGTACTTCAGAGGGAATGAACAGAAAGGCAATCATCAAGTAATCCATCCCCTGTCATCCACTCCCAGCTTCTGGCAGTCAGAGGCTAGGGATGCCCAGAGAATAGGATTGCATCCCTGACCATTTTGTCTAGCAATCACTGATGGACCTATCCTCCATGAACTTGTCTATTTTTCACCCAGCTCTGTTTGTGATGATGAGATAACTTTTCTGTTGTGTTCCAGAGACTAAGGGGAGCCCCCCTTTGTGAGGTCAGAGAACAAGAGATGAGATTCATTCAGCTCCATCTGTAAAAAATAGTTGGACCTAACCCTTCCAAGTATACATAGATAAAACACCCATTGAACTCAGTCTTGTAGTTATTCTGATTTTGTTTCAATAGTTTATTTTCTTGAGATTTGGTTTAAAAGTTCGTCCCCAGATGTTGCTCCATGTTCTATACTCATTGTGATCTTTGCTTCATTTTCTTGTAGGTTGTTCACAAGGCCCTGGTGGATGTTCATGAGAATGGTACTGAGGCTGCAGCAGTCACTGTGATGGAGATTACACTACTGTCTGCTGTATTTCCTCCTCCTCCTACTATTAAATTCAACAGGCCCTTCCTGATGATGATTCTTGATAAACGCACCCGAAGCATCCTCTTTATGGGGAAAATCATAAACCCTACTGAAAAATAACTGTCCAACCTCTCTACATGCCCCAGTGATTTGAATGGGTGGTGTGCAAATTCTCATGAGCATGTGCATGTACAACAGACAACTTGGTGCTAGTGACCGTAACTGAATTGTAATTGACATAAATTCCATACAAATAAAACAGGACTGTGGTGTCTTCATGTCTACAGACAGCCTGGTATTGTGTACTGGGCTTTTATTATAAGTGGGGGGAAATGTGACAGTGAGGTAAGAGCAGGGGAGATCACAGGAAAGTTGTTTGAAAGGGGTAAGAAAGGTTGGTGGAGACATGAGAGGAAAAAGTGCTGCTTGGTCCCCAATTCCACCCCATCCCCCTTTACAGAATAAAGAACTGGGGCACTTCGCAGGATGGGAGAAGATTGAATTTATCCTTCTGTGGCCCCTACATGGTTCTCTCCTAGTCCCAAACTCTCCACCTCCAATCCAGATTTCCTCCCATCAGCTCCCACTACATCATGCCATCCTCCCCCCAAAACAATTCAACAATTCATTCCATTCTCCCTTAGACGCAATCTTGCCAGCCTAGGCCATCCCACTCCTGGGATCTCCGCAGCTCCCTCTAGCCCAGCCCCCAGCTCAGGAACACCCACCATACACACCTGTCCCTTTCAGGCTGAGAACACCTCTTCTCCCTACCAAACCCCTCCCACAATCACAGCAACGCCTCTCAGCTCTGAAACCCTCTCCCACCACGCTCCAGGGCTCAGAACACAAATATATGCAAACCCTGGGATAACTTTTCCTGGGGGTTGTAACTCTTCCCCTTCCAACCTGACAGCCACCACCAGGCTTTGAATCTCCTTTCCCCCACAGCTCATATATCCCCACACCAACTTCCTCTTCTTGGTGGACCTAGGGAAGCGGGAGCAGAGACTTCAAGGTGTCCTGTACTCTGAATACGCCTCCCAGAAGCCTGGAATCCCTGATCTGTTCTCCTTCCTCGCTACAAGCAGCTCATGTGCTGCAGGAAATCCACAGGCTGGAGACTGTGGGGAGCACAGCAGAGTCCCATAGACACTAATGTAAAATAGACCTAAAGCAGACTGCATTGCTTGACCTTTGCCACCTCTATTTCCCACTTGCTGACAGGGTCAGGAGACTCTAGGGGCAGGCAGCTAAGTGAACTGAAGCCTCACAGATTTGGGGCAGTTTCAGCCCCACCAGGAGTCCCTGTGACTGCAAGTGATACTGCTTCCTGCAATATGTCAGCCACTCCATCCACTGGGCCTCCACCATCAAGTGGACCAAGTCTGACACACAGTGAAGACGCCATCTAATGAGGTAACCTTTTACCTAGTAATACAAAAGCCAAGCGATCCCAGTGTCACAGGCAGGTGATGCGATGCAGTCAGACTATTTCCAGTGCAGTTCCCCCTTAGTCTGTAATGAAAACAGCTGGAATGGTTTAAACAGGATATTGTGTCTTACCAGTTATGAAAACATGATAATTAATTCAAAGTAGACAGTTGAATGCAGTGTATTATTTGCACTGCAGCTTCTCTTTTGAAACCCAGCGTTGGCATCTTCCTGATACTTCTTTATTGTCAGCTTTCCCGGGAACTGTCTGCTTCCTGCAGATTCCCCTAAAGGCTACAAAAACACAGGCTTAGTTTATAAAGACAGTCTCATTCCCAGCAAACCATACCAGGAGATCACTGTCTTACTGCATCTCCAAATTACCGACCTCCAAATGTGCAGCGAACACTGGGTCTACAATTCTCCACTCCACTCACACCACTGATTGATGGGGAAGGTGACTGATCTCTTCCTCCAATACTGGCTAATGGAATATCCCATCTTGCCACTCAAATTGATCTCCTAAGCCAGGCTTGTAAATTCAGAAACTCTGCCCTTGCAGAAAAAATGGAAATACTGGAAGATTTCCAAGCGCACTACATACTAATAATGCTTCGCTTTTATATAGTGCTTTTCATTCATTGATCACCAACGTTTTTTCATTGTCTTTTATGTGAGAGAGATGTGTGTTCTCTCCTTATTCCTTATGTCCTTGCTTATAATAAGGTCCATAGATTCCAAGGCCAGAAAGGACCACTGTGATCAGCTAATCTGACCTCCTGTATAACACAGGTCAGCGACCCTCTCCAAAATAATTCCTAGCACAGCTATTTTTAGAAAAGCGTCCAATCTTGATTTTAATATTGCCAATGATGGAGAATCCACAATGATCCTTGGTAAATTGTTCCAACAGATAATTACTCTCATCATTACAAAATCATGCCTTATCTCCAGTCTGAACTTGTCTAGCCTCAACTTCCAGCCATTGGATTGTGTCACACTTTTCTTTGCTAGACTAAAGAGCCGATTATCAAATATTGTTCCCCTTGTAGCTATTTATAAATTGCGATCAAATCACTTCTTAACCTTCTCTTTGTTAAGCAAAATAGATTGAGCTCTTTGAGTCCATCACTATAAAGCACGTGTTCTAATCCTGTCTAATCCTAATATCCTTCCTGAATTATGGACACCAGAACTGGATACAGCATTCCAGTTGCACCAGTACCTAATAAAAAAATTAATGACCACTCTAGTTCTACTTGAGATTCTTTTTATGAATCCATCTTTTTACATATGTATGTAGCCCTTTTGTTCACAGCATCCCAGTGGGAGGTCAGGTTCAGCTGATTGTCCACCATGCCCCCCGATCTTTTTCAGAGTCACTGTCTCCCAGGACAGAGTCCTCCATCCTCTCGGTATGGCCTACTCTCCTTGTTCCTACACTTTTACCTTTACACTTACATTTAGCTGTATTAAAATGAATATTGTTTGCTTCAACCGAGCTTACCTAGTGATCAAGATTACTCTCTATCTCTGAACTCTCCTCTTCATTATTCACCATTCCCCCAATTTTTGTGTCATCTCCAAACTTTATTAGTGATGATTTTATGTTTTCTTCCAGGTCATTGATAAAAATGTTATTTAGCTTAGGGCCAAGAACCAATTCCCTACTGGACCCCCTAGGAACATGCTTGCTCTGTGATGATTCCCCATTTACAAATTACATTTTGAGACCTGTTAGTTAGCCAGTTTATAATCCAGCCCCTAAAGCCCCAGCGTTAATCCAGCCCCGACTACCAGGCTCACAATCCCCTTTTCTCCACAACTCTAACTCCCACCCCCATGCCCAGAACCTCCGCCCTCAACTCACACTTGTTGCTGGATACAGAAAAGCAGGAGCAGAGGCAGCAGGGAGGGACTGTGGCTGTAGGGAGCCCTTTACTCTGATAAAACATCACAGAAGCCTGGAAATCCTCCTCTGTCCTCCTCCCTTATTGCTTGTAGCCCAGGTGCTGCAGGAACTCTAGGAGCTGGGGACTGCTAGAAGCATTGCAGAGAGCACCTAGATAAACTGCAGCCTAGACACTAGGGGCAGCTATGTGAGTCCAGTCTCACAGGTTTTGAGCAGTTTCAGCCACACCAGGAATCCCTGTGACTGCAAGTGATACTTCCTGCAGTGCATCAGCCATACAACACAATGTAGCTCACAGCTGTGCCATTATTGGTGGAGTCTGGCTCCTTTAGCCACTCATGTCCACTTTCATTTTTTCTCAATGTTGTAATTCAGTCAACTCATAAATCACCCAAACTCCCCTGGAACAGAACATTCCAAAAGGCTTCTGTGAGATCTTTGCTTAAGATGCAAAGTGTCTTATTTGAGTTATTCTGACCTAGACTCTTTACACAGGTTGTGACTACAGGGGAGGGAAGGAGGCATAGATGTTGTATCTTCTGGAGCTGATGTTCCAGCCAGCCATACAAACTCACCGTCTTAGCCCACTCCTGCAGCTTCCCTTTTGAGACCCAGCTTTCTCACTGGCCAGCTGTGGCTTCTTCCTGGTTCTCCTTCATTGTCTGCCTTTCCTGAGAACTTTCTTGCTTGCTCCCATCCAAAACCACTGTCTGCTTCCTGCAGATCCCCCAAAGGCTTCACAAACACAGGCTTAGTTTATTGAGACAACCTCTCTCCCAGCAACCATGCTAGGAGATAATTGTCTTCCTGCATCTCCAAATTACCTACCTCCAAATGAGGACTGAACATTGGGCTTACAATTCTCCAATCCACTTACATCTCTGATTGGTGGGGAAGGTAATGGATCTCTTCCTACAATACCGGCTAATGGAATATCTCATTTTACTACCCAAACTGGTCTCCTAAACCAGTGGTTTCAATCTGGGATACAGTCAACAAAGGTCTTCCAGGGACTACATCAACTCAACTAGATATTTGTCTAGTTTTACAAAAGGCTTCATAAAAAGCACTAGCAAAGTCAGTACAAACTAAAATTGCATACAATGACTTGTTTATACTGCTCTATATACTCTACACTGAAATGCAAGTACAATATTTATATTCAAATTGATTTACAATTATATGGTAAAAATGAGAGAGTAAGCAGTTTTTCAGTAATAAGGTGCTTTTGTATTTTTATGTCTGATTTTGTAAGCAAGTAGTTTATAAGTGAGGTGAAACTTGGGGTACGCAAGACAAATCAGACTCCTGAAAGTGGTACCGTAGTCTGGAAAGGTTGAGAACCACTGTCCTAAGCCATGCCTGTAAATTTAGAAGCTCTGCCCTTGCAGCAGAAACACACTACAGCCTCTGGTAAATTGCTCCAATGGTTACGTACTCTCACTGTTAATAATGAATGCCTTATTTCCAGTCTGAATTTTCTAGCTTCAAGTGCCAGCCATTGTATTATGTCATACTTTTCTTTCCTAGACTAAAGAGCCCATTATCACATATTTGTTCCCCTTGTAGGTACTTATAAATTATGATCAAATCACTCCTTAAATTTCTCTTTGTTAAAATAAATACATTGAGGTTTTTGTTTGGTATGTTTTCTAATGGTATCATTATTTGGTATGTTTTCTAATCCTTTAATTCAATATCTTTCTTGAATTATGGACACCACAACTCGATAATTCCAGCAGCAGTCACACCAGTGCCAAATACAAAGATAAAATTACCTCTCTAGTCCTACTTGAGATTCCCCTTTTTATGTATCCCAGGAAGACATTAACCCATTCGGTCACAGTGTCACGCTGGGAGCTCATGTTCAGCTGATTATCCACCTGGACCCAGGAATGAGTCCTCTATCCTCTAAGTATGGCTGACACCTTTTGTTCCTATGTGTATATATTTACATTTAGCAGTATTAAAATGCATAGTGTTTGCTTGCAGCAAACTTACCTAGTGATCAAGATTACTCTCTATCTTTTCATTATTCACCATTCCCCCAATTTTGTGTCATCTGCAAACTTTATCTGTGATGATTTTATGTTTTCTTCCAGGTCATAAATAAAAATGTTAAATAACATAGGGCCAAGAACCTATTGCTGCGGCACCCCACTAGGCGCACACCTGCTCGATGATGAATCCCCATTTACAATTACATTTTGAGACCTACCAGTTAGCCAGTTTATAATTCACATAATGTGCGCCATGTTAATTTTAAATTGCTCTTGCTTTTTAATCAAAATGTCATGTAGCACCAAGTCAAACACTTTATAGGAATCTAAGTATATTACATCAACACTATTACCTCTATCAACCAAACTTGTAATCTCATCCACAAAAAGTTAAATTAGTTTGACAGGATCTATGTTAATTTGCATTAATTCTATTACCTTCCTTTAATTCTTTATTAATCAAGCCTTGTATCAGACTTTCCATTGGCTTGCCCAGGAATTACCGGTATGTCAAATTGAAAGGCCTATTATTAACCAGGTCATCCCATTTAAGCTTTTAAAATACTGGCACAACATTAGCTTTCTACGCTCCCGTGATCTCCTCAGCCAACTGTTTTAAAATTCTTGGATGCCAGGTACTGGACCTACTGATTTAAAATTTTCTAATTTTAGTGGTTGCTGTTCAACATCCTCCTAAAATACTAGTGGAGTGCAAAGAGCGTTATCATCATCATATGATGTGACTACATTATCTGCTTCCCCTAAAATAATAGAACAGAAATATTTATTCAATGCTGCTGCCTTTTTTTACATCACTATTGATAAATTCTACAGTTTCCATCTAAAAATGGACCAATTTCATTGCCAAGTTTCTTTTTGTTCCTAATATACTTAATAAACACTTTCTGATTGCCCTTAACTCTGCTGGCCATACATTTCTTCTTATGACCTTTTGCTTCTCTTATACATTTTTTACAATTCTTAGCTTCTGATTTACATTCATTATCATCAGCTTCCCCTTGTCCATGGTTAATTTGATTTCCTTTCCTTCATCATAAACCAGCTTCCATAGAATATGGGAATTAAAATTTTCATTAAAAAAGAAGCCACATAAACTAAAAAATCTCTACAAGATTTAATGTAAGTCTTCATTATATTTCAAATTTTAAACATACACCTGGGGTCCCTGGCTTTGTGCCCTCATGCCTGGTTCTCTCCTCAAGGGAAAGTTGGAAGACACAGTCACCCTAACAATCATAGTCAACATTTCCAACCCTGCAAATTCATATTAATTAAGAAAAAAGGCTTTATATTTAGTTAGTTAGTTTATATTCCTGTTGGCCACACATGATATTTCCTTTGTTAATACTATAGAAGATTTTGATAAGTGGGCACCGTGTGGTTGTTTTGATACAAGTTTAAGAGGTCCAGTGTTAACGGTTGAGAGTAATGTAAAACAAGAAATCATGTTCTAATCACATCAACAAAACATTGTCTCCTGTGTCTAACATGACCAGGGGCACATGCAGGACATGCACAAACCACAAAATCACAAACAGAAATCTGGCGCCCACCAGCCATAAAAGCGTCTCTTTCTCTGGATTCCATGGCCCATTTTTTTCCTCCAGAATCATAGACATCGCCAATGCTGTGCTGCCATTGCTGCCCCATGACGACTGTACATTCTGATCCCCTCTACTGGGTGTTAATGCCGGTCCATCTAGCAATACAATTGTGGGGGTTTCCTACTGAGAGTCAGTTTCACTCCAAGGGATGAATTATAGCCAATTATCAGAGGGATAGCCGTGTTAGTCTGGATCTGTAAAAAGCAACAAAGAGTCCTGTGGCACCTTATAGACTAACAGATGTATTGGAGCATAAGCTTTCGTGGGTGAATACCCACTTCGTCTTTGTTGCTTTTTATAGCCAATTAGTTCATCCATTGTACTATGTGATGTTATGGTCAATTTATATGCTATTTCAGATACAATCAATGTATGCTAAACAGATGTAAGTTGTAGGATTATAGAAGTATAGGACTGATAAGTATTTAGGAGTGATGAGTGTGTGTTAGATATATAAGTAAAGCCTAGCGGAAATGCAAGGCCTACAGGCTGAGACCCGTAAAACTATAGCTTAGCCAGACTAGGCCATAGGCTTAAGAATACTTGACATGAGTGGGTGACCTAGGAATAACCCTATGTCCCAAAACTCACAAGATTACTGTGAAGATGTGCCACTAGGTGATTGCAATAGACCGCAATGTATTGTCCAAGACCACGAGATACCTTATTGTAACATCTTTAAATAACTCTCCTGACCGCAGGGTACATATTGTGCATAAATGCTAATAAGAATAAGAGGAAATATGAACAACCTATGAAAAATGGGGCACCCTAACATTCATGGGGGTAGAAATACAGATAAGGGAAAGTGGGCTGACTTTATGCATATGCATCTTTCAGGATGTGAGGCTGACTACACTTATAATTATTGCATAGGTTTTGTAGGATTTCCATATCATGGATAATTGTAACTTTACTTATTGCTTTAATAAAATTTGTTGTACAGATAAGACTTTGTACTTGTGATTGTTTCTGTTGTCATTATCCGTGACCTTTGTATATTCCTAGAACAGGGGTTCTCAAACTGGGGGTCGGGAACCCACCGGAGGTCATGAAGTTATTACATGGGGGGGGGGGGTCGCGAGCTGTCAGCCGCCATCCAAACCCTGCTTTGCCTCCAACATTTATAATAGTGTTTTATATATATATTTTTAATTTATATGAGGGGGGGGCACACTCAGAGTCTTGCTATGTGAAAGGGGTCCCAGTAGAAAAGTTTGAGAACCACTGTCCTAGAGCCTCCACATCTGAGAGAAGCACCAGAGGCAATTTCACTTTGTTGAGTTTGAAACTGTAGCAACCAGAGCCAAACACATGGTGGCGTAATACATCATCTCTAAATTCAGCATTGTGTAGAGCAGCTCTCCCTCGGCACAGATTTCCCTCTTTTCTATTGGTGCACTAATCATGAAGTCTTTCCGTACAGAGGTTTCCACAAGTTTGGAGGTGGGAGGGGGCGAGCAAACAGCACAGCTACCAGAACCCTACATATGGCCCCCTGTTATCTTCTTCCATAGGTTTTGGCTCTATTCTCCTCCATGTGGGTGGACAGTGGGCATTTGACCTTCCAAGTCCAGAAAAGCAGTTTCATCACTGTTTACTCTGCATCCTTGCGAATAACTTCTATTTGATCTGTTTAATATTTAATAGTGGAAACTCTGCTTAACAATGTTAATGGAATATAAATAACAGGCGAGGAGTTGTGCAGATTAGATGAACCCAGCAGGATCCTTCTGATTGTACTGTAAGTACTGCCATATTTTATGCAAAGCGGTTTTGAACTCTCATTAGCTGTCTGATATGCAATTTCTTTTATGGGATTTCAATCAAGTATGGGTGACTGTGTTCACTATACCTGTTACAATTTATCCTGTCAGTGGAGCCTTTCTGAAGACCCCAATGATCCAGCAGACATTGATACTCTAGTGAAAATGTTCTTTGAATGAAGGCATTTTAAAAAAAAATATTGGGAAACCTAGGGGCTAGAGTAATCTAATGCTTTAAGATATGGCCTGGCAACACCAAAATGTGTGGGATTTTCTAAAATGTGTTAGCTAATGTTGGAGCTGGTTGAAAGTAGGATTTCCATCTGCAGAATATTCTGACATTGAAAAAAATCATTCTGAATCAGAACAAAAAATTAAGTTTGAATTTTCCTTTGAAACAAAATTATCCTCCTCCCCCCAAAATTCTTTTCAGTAAACTGAAATGTTTAATTTTGATAACATGTTTCAGTTTTGCCTTTTTGGTATTAGTTTCTTTTATATTGTTTTTATATTACATTCTTTTATTTTATAAAATATGAACATATAATAATACAAAATAACATTAAGAGCATAAGAGAAAGGAAATATAAAATCACTTGATTTATTTTCTAAATGAAACTTCATCAGAGTTGACATAATCCCGTGGAATGTTTCTATTCTGCTGAATCTGCATTTTGTGGCAGAAAAATGTTCCATCCCGAAATTTTTGACCAACTTTAGCAAAAAACATTCTAACATGTTTTAAAACTCTAGCATTAACAAAACAGGTAATTCTTTAGCTTGTAGAGTTGTAGCCTAATAGATAGAGAGAGAGAGAGAGATAAGCATAAAAAGCAAAAAGGGCAAATTTATGTGAGAGCAAGGCAGGAGGGGAGGGGGAATGGAGCACCAAGGAGCCAGCTGCAGTTCCCTGATTTGATGCTGTCAAGCCTTAGCAGAAGTTAGAGCTGCNGCAGCAGACATTGATACTCTAATGAAAATGTTCTTTGAATGAAGGCATTTAAAAAAAAATTATTGGGAAACCTAGGGGCTAGAGTAATCTAGTGCTTTAAGATATGACCTGGCAACACCAAAATGGGTGGGATTTTCTAAAATGTGTTAGCCAATGTTGGAGCTGGTTGAAAGTAGGATTTCCATCTGCAGAATATTCTGACATTGACATAATCCCGTGGAATGTTTCTATTCTGCTGAATCTGCATTTTGTGGCAGAAATATGTTCCATCCCAAAATTTTTGACCAACTTTAGCAAAAAACATTCTAACATGTTTTAAAACTCTAGCATTAACAAAACAGGTAATTCTTTAGCTTGTAGAGTTGTAGCCTAATAGATAGAGAGAGACAGATAAGCATAAAAAGCAAAAAGGGCAAATTTATGTGAGAGCAAGGCAGGAGGGGAGGCGGAATGGAGCACCAAGGAGCCAGTTGCAGTTCCCTGATTTGATGCTGTCAAGCCTTAGCAGAAGTTAGAGCTGCAAAAGTGCAGCTCCAATTTGTGCCACTGGCATAAGGTCCCTAATTTACCCTAGGGATGCAAAAAGGAATAGGAGTACTTGTGGCACCTTAGAGACTAACAAATTTATTGTAGCATAAGCTTTCGTGGGCTACAGCTCACTTCATCGGATGCATGCAATGGAAAATACAGAAGGAAGATATATATATACACACATGAAACAATGGATCTTACCATACACATTATAAGGAGAGTGATCAGTTGTCAGCAGGAGAGAAAAATAAGTCTTTGTGGTGGAAATGAAAATGGCCCATTTCCAGCACTTGACAAGGAGATCTAAGGAACTGTAGGGGGCGGGGGGGAAAGATAAGCATGGAGAAATAGTGGATGATCATCACAGTGGAGCTCCATTCTGCTAAAATCTCTCCCAGCCCACTCTCACCTGACTCCCTTTCATACGCTCTCATTCTACAAAACACCACTACTCTAGGATGTCTGAGTGGCACAAAGTGGATGGTGCTAACTGAAGAATCCAGCCCAGAGTCTCCTCCTACCACCTCTTCCTGTTTCCTTTCTCTGATTCCCAACATGGCCTGCACTCCCAACCCCAGAGACTCTACCATCAACCCCACTCTCTTTCCCCCCATAATCTCCCAATTGGCTGGAGGGAGGTGGACTTGCCATGAGGGGAGAGAGAAAAATAACCATTGGATCACAAATAGCACAGGGAAGGTGGGAACATTTCCATGACTAATGACTATTCCATTCTTTTTTTTAAAGGAATAGTTCCAAAAGAAAATGAAGTCTATCGTCTGTCTGTCTGTGTTACTTGCTGGACTTCATGCTGTTGTCCAGCCTCATCACGTACCTGACCACCACAGTGACCAGGATGGTCAGACAGATAATAATCCCCCACAGCAGCTTACCCCAGTTGGAGGCAATGTCATAACTGAAAACAGGTCCTTTCTCCAACTAGTGCCTAGCAATGCTGACTTTGCATTTAGATTCTACAAGCAGATTAAATCAGAAGCAGCCGACAAGAACATTTTCTTCTCTCCTCTGAGCATCTCCACTGCCTTTGCAATGCTGACGCTAGGTGCCAAGTCAACCACTCTGAGTCAAATTCTCCAAGGACTCTCCTTTAACCTGACAGAGATTGAGGAGAGGGAGATACATGAAGGTTTTCATCATCTCATCCACATGTTAAACTGTCCTGACAGTGAGATCCAGCTGAATATGGGAAATGCCCTTTTTGTAGATGATCGACTGAAACTACTAGATAAGTTTTTGGCTGACGTCAAAACTCTCTATGAGTCTGAAGCTTTTCTAAGTAACTTCCAGAATTCTGCAGCGGCTGAGAAACAGATCAATGATTACATAGAGAAGAAAACCCACGGGAAAATTGCCAACTTGGTGAAGGACCTTGATCCGCTCACTGTAATGGTTCTTGTCAACTATATTTTCTTTAAAGGTAAGATGTTCTACAGAGGGGTACATGTAGCACATACGAGCTATGGAATTCTCATAGTGGTCTAAGACAAATAAACTGCTTTTTTGTCAACTGATTATTAGGCCTATGAGATTACCCAAGTTCAGACTGATGCCTTGTTAACTTTTTTAAGCATTTCTACAAAAGTTATAGTGATCCTAATAGGAAATGTTGGTTATAATTAGGCACCTAAATCAAGGGCACTGGAACCTTTGTAGAAGGGGGGGAGGGGCAAAGGCCAAAGTGGATTCCTGTGGCCCTTCTCCCCTAATCCCGCACTCCCTCATGGCCCTAGTCCCCTCCTCACATAGCACCCCCTGGGCCTCTGGCACTTGGTACTGCTGGTCTCCTACCTCCAGTGGCTGCATGTAGATCAATGGGTACCTGTCGCACTGCCCATCCTCCTTCTGCCCTTCCCAGCTGCCGTCCGGCACCTATAGCACCGTGATCAGCTCCCCTGCTGCAAAACGCAGCCCCTATCGGCGCTGCTTCCCCCCAAACTATGCCCATGTTAAAAAGTGGGGGGCAGGGCTCTCCCACTTTCAAAAGTGGAATGGCCAGGCTCCCTGCCCCCACCCCCCCCAGTTCTGGTGACCTAAATCCATATTTAGTCATCTGAACAAGATAATAACTATGTTATTAGGCATGCCAAGCACCTATTTCTTGGAAGTGAATGGGAGTTATAGGTGCTCACCACCCCTGTAATGCAGGTCAGTTTAATCGTACTTCCTAAATATGCATCACCTGTGCTAACATTTTACAAGCAACAGAGAAGGAAAGGAAATTAAATATAAACAACATTTCAATTCCGCTCCCTCTGATAGACCCATGTCTCAAGACTTAGACTGCGAGGAGTGAGTAGAAGAAATTTAGGTTACATGAAAAAGAAGCTGGATTTATTAATTAATCTGGAGCTTTATCAGATTGAGGGGCCTCAGTTTAACAGCACAGAAAGTTATAATACTTGGTCACTATTCTTTTCTCAAAGCTACAGATTTAAAGAAAACCACAGTATCAGTTCATTTCACTTGTTTGGCTTTCATCAGGACTACTGTTAATTGGTATAAAATCTCATCCACCAGAGATGCTGCTTGCTATTGAAATTGTCTGGCTAACCAGCCCCAGGGCAAATGTCCCATTTTTCAAATGAGCTTGCAGTTGACTTCAAATATAGACTTGTTACATTTAAATTAGTCTGATATATGTTAGAAATTTCTTTTTCCCAGTATATTCAATGGCATTCTTTCTTTTTGTCATCAGCTCATTGGGAAAATCCTTTCAGTAGTTTGTTCACCAAGGAAGATGACTTTTTTGTGGATGCAAAAACATCAGTCAAAGTTAATATGATGAACAGTGACTTCTGGAATGTCCTGTAGAAGTCAGTACCGTCAGGGAGGGAAAAGGACAAAAGGACAGGGAAAAATTCAATTGTAACTATTGTTAACATAAAATAATTAATATGTAAAATGGTATGGCAAGGGTTTGCAAATAGGGAGTCTTATTCTATGATAGGTATTTATATGACCCCTAATTACCGTAGTAGCTAAGCGTCTCATAATTTTTAATGTATTTATCCCCACAATACCCCTGTGAAGTAGGGATTTACACCTATTTCACAGATGAGAAATGAAGCACAGAGAGGCTGAGTGACTTGCTCCAGGGCACACAGGAGGTCTGTGGCACCATCCTTCCCAATATGCTTCCACTTATTGAGTAGTGCCTTATACAATGAGTTGGCAGATTGACCATGGACTATGGTGTCACAGAGTAAGTATCAGAATTTCACCATGAATCAGTAGAAGGAAATAAGAGAGACAAGGTTGATGAGGTAATATCTTTTATTGAACCAACTTCTGCTGGTGGAGGAGGAAAGCTTTCAAGTTTGACGCAGCTCTGCCTCAGGTCTGGATAAGGTCCAGACAAGGTTGGACAAATTCAAGGTGGGACAAATTAAGCATAAGGGTACACACATGCTGTAGGAGACCACTTAAAATGAAGTGAGTAATTAAGGGCTAGCAAGCAGCAGGGTGTGTTAGAAACTGTTGTAATGAGGCAGGTATACTATATATTGTGATAGACATGCGTAGGACCCATGGATCTTGAAATTATAAAAAAAAAGACAAAAACACCTTTCCCCCCATGGGCAAACACAAAGGGATCACTCCATATCTGACCTCTCAGCCCTCATGCTCAAAGGAAACCTGCCCAACACCTTCAAAAGACAAACCTGGGAAATTAAATTCATAAGTTTGCTGGATACTAAGAACTATGGACTTACAGATGAATTGAGCAATAAAATCAATGTAACACTTTGAACACACCCTGCTGCTTGCTTCCCCTTAATTGCCCACTTCATTTTAAGTGGTCTGCTACAGCATATGTATGTATTTATGCTTAACACTCTCTCCCACCTTGTATTTAGCTGTGACACTCTGGTTACCTTCTCCAGACCTGACAAAGAGCTCGGCAGAGTTCAAAAGCTTGTCCCTTCTACCAGCAGAAGTTGGTCCAATAAATGCTATTTACCTCACCTGCCTTAACAACGAGGAGTCCTAGTGGCACCTTAGAGACTAACACATTTATTTGGGCATAAGCTTTCATGGGCTAAAACCCACTTCATCAGATGCATGGAGTGAAAAATACAGTAAGCAGTATATATATTACAGCACATGAAAAGATGGGAGTTGCCTTACCAAGTGGGGGCTCAGTGCTAACGAGGCCAATTCAATCAAGGTGGAAGTGGCCTATTCTCAACAGCTGACAAGAAGGGGTGAATATCAACAGAGGGAAAATTACTTTTTGTAGTGACCCAGCCACTCCCAGTCTTTATTCAGGCCTAATTTGATGGTGTCAAGTTTGCAAATTAATTCCACCTCTTCAGTTTCTCATTGATGTCTGTTTTTGAAGATTTTTGTAGAAGAATTGCCACTTTTAAGTCTGTTATTGAGTGTCCAGGGAGACTTGAAGTGCTCTCCTACTGGTTTTTGAATATTAAAATACTTGATGTCTGATTTGTGTCCATTTATTCTTTTGCATAGAGACTGTCCGTAAAGACTCCCATCTTTTCATGTGCTGTAATATTTATACTGCTTACTGTATTTTTCACTCCATGCATCTGATGAAGTGGGTTTTAGCCCACGAAAGCTTATGCCCAAATAAATCTGTTAGTCTCTAAGGTGCCACAAGGACTTCTCATTGTTTTGCTGATATAGACTAACACGGCTACCACTCTGAAACCTCTCACCTGCCTTGTCTCTCTCATATCCTGGGATGAACAAAGCTACAACTGCAAACTGCAAACAATATAAGGAAATATAATTTGAGTTGCATTAAGGAGAACAAAGTGAGTGTTAGTTCTTAGTGTAGCTCCAAAGAGTAAAAGAAATTGGTTCACATTTGCACTGTGAAATACCAATTCACTGTACCCAAGAGAGAAATGTATTAGGCAAAGGTACACCAGGGAGGTCACATATCTAGCTTCTTTCCCTCCTATGTTGCTTGTTATCATTCATCTTGAATTGTCTTCTGTTTTCTGCTGCAAAGTAACTCCCTGATGCATAAAGGTACTAGAGTTTGTTTGTGATGAGGAGACAATTCTTCTATAATGTTAAACAATTAATTAAGGGAGTCCCCCTCTTTGTGGATGAGCGAACAAGGGATTTGATACATGCAATTTAATCTATTCATATTGTTGTGCCTGACCCTTCCAAAGATTCATAGGCAAAACGCCTATTGAAATCAAAGATAGTTTTGCCTGGGTTGGGAATGTAGGGTTGGGTTATGTTTGTGTTGGTAATCCTGTACTCATTCTGTTCTTCTTTCTTAATAGCTGTGGTTTAAATATGAGCAAGTTCATCTCCAGCTGTTGCTCCCTGTTTTATGCTCATACTGTGATCTCTACTTTATTTCCTTATAGGCTCTTCACAAGGCCGTGGTGGATGTTAATGAGAATGGTACTGAGGCTGCAGCAGTCACTATCGTGGAAATTACATTAATGTCTCTTCCCATCCCTCATCCTCCTACCATTAAGTTTAACCGGCCTTTCCTGATGATGATTATTGATCAAAATACCAACAGCATCCTCTTCATGGGGAAAATCGTAAATCCTACAGAAAAATAATTGTACGGTCAGTATACATGTCCCAGTGCTTCAAAGGAGTTGTTTTTAAATGCCCAGGAGTATGTGCACTTACCACAGACCACTTGGTGCCAGTGACTGTAACTAAATTGCAATTGACATCAATTCCAAACAAATAAAACATGAGTTTGGTAACTCCTTGCCTACAAACAAACAAGTGTGGGTCCTCCCCTTAGGCTGTGGGGGGGGATCCCCAAAGTGTGGGTCCTCCCCTTAGGCTGGGGGGGGGGGATCCTTTAGCAGTGGGCGGGCTCCGCCCGCCCACTTCCCGGAAACCCAATAGGTACAAACAAACAGACTGGTATTTCTGTGAAATGGGCATGTATTAGTAAATGTCTCAGGTAAATGTGAAAGAAAGCCCTTGTAATTAGGTGACCAGATAGCAAGTATGAAAAATCGGAACGGGGAGCTGGTAATAGATGCCTATATAAGAAAAAGCCCCCAAAATTGGGACGGTCCCTATACAATCGGAATATCTGGTCACCCTACTTGTAGCTGATGCTGATAATAACTAGTGGGGCTGCAGAGTACAGGATATCCTCCCCNCCCCCCCCAGTTCTGGTGACCTAAATCCATATTTAGTCATCTGAACAAGATAATAACTATGTTATTAGGCATGCCAAGCACCTATTTCTTGGAAGTGAATGGGAGTTATAGGTGCTCACCACCCCTGTAATGCAGGTCAGTTTAATCGTACTTCCTAAATATGGAGATAAAAAAGGAAAGAAAAATCCAGAATTCTACAGATTACATTAGGAGAAGAAACATTTTTTTCTTTGATGTTTTGTTGTCCCTGGGATGTTCCCGGAATGGAAAATGGTTGATCTTTGCACATTTATTTCCCTGATACTCATTTAAGTATTATAACTGAAGGCAACATATTCTACCAATGGTATACAGCAGCCACGAAAGGGTGTATTTAAGTCCTGGAAAATTCCTTGCCAAAATAGACAGCTATTTAACTGAAGAGAAAGTGGTCATGTGGCACTCTGGTGAGGCAGTGTATAAGAAAGGCAATAGACACTGATCCTGTGCCATAGAAGTCAATGGGTGCCATACCACTGAGTAGAGCGATGCAGGATCGGGCTGATAATGCATAGGAGCAGGCTGGAACTAGCAGAGTTGTGGGGTAGGTCCTACCGTAACATTTTCAACGTTGGTTAATTTCAGTCAACTCTTTATAAAAACAGATCCTTTTCAGCAGCTTGGAAAGCACGTGCTTTCCCATCCGTGCATTTGTTGCTAGTGAGCTGCATCACCTGTGCTAACATTTTACAAGCAACAGAGAAGGAAAGGAAATTAAATATAAACANGGAATGGCCAGGCTCCCTGCCCCCACCCCCCCCAGTTCTGGTGACCTAAATCCATATTTAGTCATCTGAACAAGATAATAACTATGTTATTAGGCATGCCAAGCACCTATTTCTTGGAAGTGAATGGGAGTTATAGGTGCTCACCACCCCTGTAATGCAGGTCAGTTTAATCGTACTTCCTAAATATGGAGATAAAAAAGGAAAGAAAAATCCAGAATTCTACAGATTACATTAGGAGAAGAAACATTTTTTTCTTTGATGTTTTGTTGTCCCTGGGATGTTCCCGGAATGGAAAATGGTTGATCTTTGCACATTTATTTCCCTGATACTCATTTAAGTATTATAACTGAAGGCAACATATTCTACCAATGGTATACAGCAGCCACGAAAGGGTGTATTTAAGTCCTGGAAAATTCCTTGCCAAAATAGACAGCTATTTAACTGAAGAGAAAGTGGTCATGTGGCACTCTGGTGAGGCAGTGTATAAGAAAGGCAATAGACACTGATCCTGTGCCATAGAAGTCAATGGGTGCCATACCACTGAGTAGAGCGATGCAGGATCGGGCTGATAATGCATAGGAGCAGGCTGGAACTAGCAGAGTTGTGGGGTAGGTCCTACCGTAACATTTTCAACGTTGGTTAATTTCAGTCAACTCTTTATAAAAACAGATCCTTTTCAGCAGCTTGGAAAGCACGTGCTTTCCCATCCGTGCATTTGTTGCTAGTGAGCTGCATCACCTGTGCTAACATTTTACAAGCAACAGAGAAGGAAAGGAAATTAAATATAAACAACATTTCAATTCCGCTCCCTCTGATAGACCCATGTCTCAAGACTTAGACTGCGAGGAGTGAGTAGAAGAAATTTAGGTTACATGAAAAAGAAGCTGGATTTATTAATTAATCTGGAGCTTTATCAGATTGAGGGGCCTCAGTTTAACAGCACAGAAAGTTATAATACTTGGTCACTATTCTTTTCTCAAAGCTACAGATTTAAAGAAAACCACAGTATCAGTTCATTTCACTTGTTTGGCTTTCATCAGGACTACTGTTAATTGGTATAAAATCTCATCCACCAGAGATGCTGCTTGCTATTGAAATTGTCTGGCTAACCAGCCCCAGGACAAATGTCCCATTTTTCAAATGAGCTTGCAGTTGACTTAAACTTCAAATATAGACTTGTTACATTTAAATTAGTCTGATATATGTTAGAAATTTCTTTTTCCCAGTATATTCAATGGCATTCTTTCTTTTTGTCATCAGCTCATTGGGAAAATCCTTTCGATAGTTTGTTGACCAAGGAAGACGACTTTTTTGTGGATGCAAAAACATCTGTCAAAGTTAATATGATGAACAGTGAGAAAACGTATAACACACACCATGATGAGGAGCTGTCGTGCTGGGTGGTTGAAATCCCATACAAAGGAAATGCTGCTGCGCTATTTATTCTGCCTGATGAAGGGAAAATGGAGCAGGTGCAGGATGCTCTGTTGAAAGAAACTGTGTCTAAATGGACAAAATCACTTCAACAAAGGTAGCCATTTTACTGCTACTATGCCTATGTATGTTTACATTCAGGGCTAGGCAGTGCCTGTAGGGACAGCCCTGAGTACTGGGCAGTGCATTGCATGCTGCCCTAAGGGAGAGCTCTGGAAGAATGAGTGCCTCAGACACACATCTCTGAAGCATAATGCCTCCCAGAATGCCCCTCTTGCTTCAGCTCTTTTGGCTAGAGAGCTGGCTGGAACATAGGGGTGCAAAGCCATTCCTCTGCCCTTTCAGCACCCCTCTGTGATAGAATGCACCCCTGTTCACACCCTACACACTATTGCAATAATATTTGTACAAAACATGCCTTGTGAAGTATCATTTGAAAACTAATGACTTTCTGTAAGTTATATCACTATATCTAGGTAGCAAGATTCTATGTAAAATTATTAATTCCCCCGAATGACGTTGGTAGCACATGTTGAAACCCACATAGCCCTATTAGGCGGGAGTGGGTAAGCAGGTCTATCTTGAATAAAGGAATGTGGGTTTACCTCAATTTACATATAGCTTGTACATAAGGTCCTTGAGACACCAAGAGAGGCAAACCTGCATTTCGGCATACACATGGGAGAAGGAAGAATATGGGGCCACCTTCACCCCCCCAGACTCTTTCACCCAAGGAGACAAAAGAAACCAGCCCTTTGGACTTTGGGGGCAGATCCTGACTTAAGTGTTTGGTCAGCGATCTTGCTGGGAAAATGTGGCAAGAATTTTACCTTGAACCAAGTCTAGTTTGTTAAGTTTAATTACTAGAAAGCAAAAAGAACAGGAGTACTTGTGGCACCTTAGAGACTAACAAATTTATTTGAGCATAAGCTTTCGTGGGCTAGAACCCACTTCATCAGATGCATAGAATGGAACATACAGTAAGAAATATATATATACATACAGAGAACATGAAAAGGTGCAAGTAGCCATACCAACTGTAAGAGGCTAATTAATTAAGCATTTTCTCTTTCTCTTGTAACCATTTCTGACTTAAATGCCTTATTCTTGTACTCACTTCAAATCTCTCTTTGTAGTTAAATAAAGTGGTTTCATTCTTTAATCAAAACTAACCCAGTGTTGCATTCAAACTGAATTGTTTGGGTAACTCCATTTAGAGAGCAAACTGTTGGAGATTGTTCCCTTACAGCAGCAACAGACCTAATATATCTGAACTGTCCAGGAGTGGGGTGGACAGTGCAGAACACACATTTTTGGTGGAAAACGGAGGACTAGGAGTGTGTGAGGGTCACTCTGCAAGTAGTAACCTAGGCTGCTGGAAGCCAGGGCGTGTCTGGTGTGCTGCTGACAGGCTGCCAGAGTCAGAGTTGCTGGACCAGGGCTGTGGCTCTACACAGACACTCTGAGTGTGACCTGCATGCTGGCAGGCTGACTGTGAGAGATCAAAATAATGATCAAATAATCCAAACAATAGTTTTCTAAAACCAGCACAGTGGCCACATGTAGCTAAACAAAAATAAAACTCATGGGATTGTAATTTCGCTGTCCATTTCATCCCCCACCTGTAAAATGGGACAATATTTACTTCCCAAGCTTGGGCATTGTGAGGCAAATTTATTGGTAGCTGAGATCCTTGAGTGGTATACGTTACCCAGCTGCAAAGGTTTAAGTATCCAGCGATTTGACAATATTTTACCAGAGTTTTGTCTTTCTTTTTGAACAGAGAAATCTACCTGTACATTCCAGTATTCTCTGTATCTGGTACCTATGATGTCAAAGAGCTGTTTGAGAAAATGGGTGTGATCGATGTGTTCACTGACAAAGCTGATCTCTCTGGAATCACTGGGCACTCTAACCTGATGGTGTCAAAAGTAAGTTTGTAAAATACAGATGGTGCTAAATGGATTTGTCTGTTATTTTTCTTTTGAAATGACCCATTCCTGCTTCCAGTCAGGTCACTGGTAAGATGCTCAGCCAGTACGGACAGGTGAGACAGAGCTGCAGCATAAGGAGGACAGACCCACAGATTAGCACTTAGTCTTTCCTCAAATTAAGCATTAATTTGCTTACTATAATTAATAGAGAGGCTCTGCAAGCTTACTTGACCTTCTGGAATGTCCTGTAGAAGTCAGCACCATCCAGGAGGGAAAAGGACAAAAGGACAGGGGAAAATTCAATTGTAACTATTGTTAACATAAAATAATTAATATGTAAAATGGTATGGCAAGAGTTTGCGAATATGGGGTCTTATTCTATGATAGGTATTTATATGACCACTCATTACTGTAGTAGCTAAGTGTCTCATAATCTTTGACATATTTATCCTCACAACACCCTTGTGAGGCAGGGATTTATACCCATTTTACAGATGAGAAATGAAGTACAGAGAGGCCGAGTGACTTGCTCCAGGGTCTGTGACACCATCCTTCCCAATACTCTTACATTTACTGAGTAGTGCCTTATACCATGAATCGGCAGATTGACCAGACTGTGGTTCCACAGAGTGAGTATCTGAATCTCACCATACAACACTAGAAGGAAATAAGAGATTCATGGTTGGTGAGGTTATATCTTTTATTGAATCAACTTCTGCTGGTGGAGAGGGCAAGCTTTCAAGCTACACACAGCTCTTCCTCAGGTCTGGAGAAGGTAACCAGAATGTCACAGCCATATACAAGGTGGGACAGATTGTTAAGTATAAGAGGTTCACACATGCTATAGAAGACCACTTAAAATGGTGGGTGATTAATAGTTAGTGTGATGGTGCAGGACTCACCCCTGCAGCGCCTCTTACTGGTCGTCTCAGGGAATTAGCTTTTCCAGCCTCCAGAGAGCCCTCTGCAGGCCGGTGTCCCGCTGCCGCGGGCCCCCGTGTCCCTCCCAAGATCTGGTACCCCTTGTCTTTGGGGTGCTGCCCCCGGCAATACCCCCACAGTCTCAGGGTCTCCCCACCCAGGGAAACCCCCAACCCTCTATCCCCACCTTGCCTCAGTCATCGGCTACCGCCAGTCACTGTCTAGCCCCCGCTCACTGGGGCAGACTGCAGTGTTTGTAAAAGCCACTCCTCATAGGCAAGGGGGGTTTGGACCTGCTGCCTCTGCCTACCCATAGGCTGCCCCCTGCAACCCCAGTACCTAATTGGCCTTCCACTAGGCCACAGCCTGGGGGGTTTCCAGGCCAGAGCTCCTCAGCTCCCTTGGCCTTCCCCCAGCCCCGCTCCACTCCAGGTACCTTCTCTCAACTCCCTGCAGCCAGGTCCCTCCCTCTCAAAGCTAGAAAGAGTCTCTCCAAGCTCCTGGCTCACTGGCCTTTTATAGGGCCAGCTGTGGCCTGATTGGGGTGTGGCCCAGCTGCGGCTGCTTCCCCAATCAGCCTAGTATCTGCTTTCTCCAAGCCACAGCCCTCCCCAGGGCTACTTTTAACCCCTGTTCCCAGTAGCGGCGCCAGCTTTGCCGGCGCCCTAGGCGGCGGAAGGTCCCGCCCCCGAACTCCCGCCCCCAACAGCGGCGGCGGAAGGTCCCGCCCCCAAATTTCTATGGCCGGCCGGGGTGCCGGCGCCCCTCAAATGTTTGTGCCCTAGGCGACCGCCTAGGTCGCCTAATGGGTTGCGCCGGCCCTGCCTGTTCCTCAGGAGTGGGGTAGCTGCCCCACTACAGTTAGCAAGCAGCAGGGTGCGTTAGAATGTGTTGTAATGAGCCAGGTATACCACATGTTGTGATAGACATGTGTAGGACCCATGGACCTTGAAATGATAAAAGCCAAAACAACTTATCACTGGTGGGCAAACACTTTTCACAAAGTGATCTCTCCATAACTGTCCCACCTTGTATTTAGCTGTGACACTCTGGTTACCTTCTCCAGACCTGACAATGAGCTGTGTGAAGCTTTACAGCTTGCCCCTTCCATGAGCAGAAGTTGGTTCAAAAAATGCTATTGCCTCACCTGCCTGGTCTTTCTCATATCCTGGGATGAACACAGTTACAACAAAACAGCAATGTAAGGAAATAGTCATTTGAGTTGCATTAAGGACAACAAAGTGAGAGTTAGTCCTTAATGTAGCGCCAAAGAATAAAAGAAAGAGGTTCACATTTGCACTGTGAAATACCAATTCACTGTACCCAAGATAGAAATGTATTAGCCACAGGCACTCCAGAGGGGTCAGCTACCTAGTTTCTTTCCCTCCTATGTAGCTTGTCACCATTCATCTTGAATTGTCTTCTATTTCTGCAGCAAACTAACTCTGATGCATAAATACGGTGAAGATTTTTTGTTTGTGATGATGAGACAATCCTTCTGTATTATTAAATAATGAATTAAGGGAGTCCTCCTTTTTGTGGTGAACAAGGGATTTGATACATGCAATTTAATCTATTAATATAGTTGTACCTGATGCTTCCAGATATTCATAGGCAAAACTCCTATCAAAATCAGAGATAGCTTTGCCTGGGTTGGGAATGTAGGGTTGGGTTATGTTTTGTCTTGTCAATCCTGTACTCATTCTGTTCTTTCTTTAAAAGTTTATTTTCTTAACAGCTGTGGTTTAAATATGAGCAAGTTCGTCTCCAGCGCTTGCTCCCTATTTTATGCTCACACTGTGATCTTTACTTTGTTTCCTTGTAGGCTCTTCACAAGGCCGTGGTGGATGTTCATGAGAATGGTACTGAGGCTGCAGCAGTTACTGTCATAGAAATCAAATTCATGTCTGCTCCCTTCCCTGATCCTCCTACCATTAAGTTCAACCGGCCTTTCCTGATGATGATCGTTGATAAAAATACCCACAGCATCCTCTTCATGGGGAAAATCGCAAATCCTACTGAAAAATAACTGTCCGGTCACTGTACATGTCCCAGTGCTTCAAAGGAGTTGTTTTTAAATGCCCAGGAGTATGTGCATGTACCACAGACCACTTGGTGCCAGTGACTGTAACTAAATTGCAGTTGACATAAATTCCAAACAAATAAAACATGAGTGTGGTAACTCCTTGCCTACAAACAAACAGCCTGGTATTTCTGTGAATTGGGCATGTATTAGTAAACGTCTCAGGTAAATGTGAAAGAAAGTCCTTGTAACTAGGTGACCAGATAGCAAGTGTGAAAAATCGGAATGGGGGTGCTGGTAATAGGTGCCTATATAAGAAAAAGCCCCCAAAATTGGGAGGGTCCCTATAAAATTGGGACATCTGGTCACCCTACTTGTAGCTGATGCTGATAATAATTAGTGGGGGCTTCAGAGCACAGGATACCCTCCCCCAGCCTCCTACATTCCATCCCCCTCTGTGCGTTAATCATATTTTCTAACTGACAAAAGGGACACTGAAGTGGGGACAGGGGAGGTCACAGGGAGCTAGTGTGTAAGCGTAAGGGAGGTTGCTGGAGATGTCAGAAGTAAAAAAAGCTGCTTGATCCCCTTTGCTGTCCTCCCCCTTTCAGAATGAAAAGCTGGGGCATTTCACAGCTAAAGGGCGGGATGGAAAAAGACTGAATTTCTCTCTCTGTGTATGATCCCTTTGTGATGGGTTCGGTCACAGAGACCCCCTTGGGACTGTCACCCGATGTGCTGAGACTACCTCTGAGCCCATTTTCTCTGGCAGTTTGGGCCTTCAGAACCCTGCCTTGATGAGCCAGACTTGCCAGTCTGCTCCAACACAGACCCAGGGTCTGAACCAGGGTCTGAACTATGCCCCCAAAGCTGCAGACTTAACTGAAAACGGCTTAGCAAGTGCTCCTGTCTCTAGCACCCAGACACCCAGCTCCCAATGGGATCCACACCCCAAACAAATCTGTTTTACTCTGTATAAAGCTTATACAGTGTAAACTCACAAATTGTCTGCCCTCTATAACACTGCTAGAGAGATATGCACAGCTGTTTGCTCCCCCAGGTATTAATTACTTACTCTGGGTTAATTAATAAGCAAAAGTGATTTTATTAAGTATAAAAAGTAGGATTTAAGTGGTTTTAAGTAATAACAGAGAGAACAAAGTAAGTTACCAAGCAAAATAAAACAAAACACGCAAGTCTAAGCCTAATACAGCAAGAAACTGAATACAGTAAATCTCACCCTCAGAGATGTCCCAATAAGCTTCTTTCACAGACTAGACTCCTTCCTAGTCTGGGCTCAATCCTTTTCAGACCAACGTTGTGGTTTATGGCCTGGGTCCAGCAATCACTCACACCCCCGTAGTTAAAGTCCTTTGTTCTAGTTTCTTTCAGGCATCTCTTTGGAGTGGAGAGGCCATCTCTTGAGCCAGCTGAAGACAAAATGGAGAGGCTTCCAGGGCCTTTTATATTCTCTCTCATGGGCAGAACCCCCTTTGTTATCCTGTGCAAAGTCACAGCAACAAGATGGAGTTTGTAGCCACCTGGGCAAGTCACGTGTCTATGAATGATTCAGCTTTTTGCAGACCAATGCCATTGTTTACATGTTAGTTAGAATGTTCCCAGGAAAGCTCAGATGTGGACTGGTGTCTCCCAAAGTCCATTGTCAGTTAAGTGTTTCTTGATTAGGCATTTACTGAGAATAATCCTTTCTCAAGAAGCTGACCAAATGCTTCACTGAGGCTACTTAGAATCAAACACATTGAGATACAAGTAAATAGCCAATATTCATAACTTCAAATACAAAAATGATACACACATACAGACATCATAATCATAACCAGCAAATTACAACCTTTCTATAGACACCTTACTTGACCTCCTTTGTACAAGATTTGGTGCAACTATAGGACCTTGGTTGCAACAATGATCTATACGGTCACAGTTCATGTCAATAACATCAAAACCTTCATGGTTCTCTCCTAGTCCCAAACTCTACCTCCAATCCAGCCTTCCCCCCATCACCTCCTACTACATCATGCTCACCTCCCCCACCAATTCACCAACTGATTCCATTCCCCCTTACACTCAACCTTGCCAGCCTGGGCCATCTCATTCATTTTACCACCCAAACTCGTCTCCTAAGCCAGTGGGTCTCAACCAGGGGGTACATCAACTCATCTAGATATTTGCCTAGTTTTACAAAAGGCTACATAAAAAGCACTAGCGAAGTCAGTACAAACTAAAACTGCATACAATGACTTGTTTACACTGCTCTATATACTCTACACTGAAATGCAAGTACAATATTTATATGCCAATCGATTTATAGTTATATGGTAAAAATGAGACAGTAAGCAGTTTTTCAGTAATAGTGTGATGTGACATTTTTGTATTTTGATGTCTGATTTTGTAAGCAAGTAGTTTTTAAGTGAGGTGAAAGTTGGGGTACGCAAGACAAATCAAACTCCTGAAAGTGGTACCGTAGTCTGGAAAGGTTGAGAACCACTGTCCTAAGCCATGCCTGTAAATTCAGAAGCTCTGCCCTTGCAGCAGAAACACAAATAATGGAAGATTTGTAAGTCCACTACATACTAATAATGCTTCACTTTATAAAATAGGCCAGAGACCTCTCCCAAAATAATTCCTAGAGCAGATCTTTCAGAAAAGGATCCAATCTTGATTTTAAAATTGCCAATGNATGGGCAGAACCCCCTTTGTTATCCTGTGCAAAGTCACAGCAACAAGATGGAGTTTGTAGCCACCTGGGCAAGTCACGTGTCTATGAATGATTCAGCTTTTTGCAGACCAATGCCATTGTTTACATGTTAGTTAGAATGTTCCCAGGAAAGCTCAGATGTGGACTGGTGTCTCCCAAAGTCCATTGTCAGTTAAGTGTTTCTTGATTAGGCATTTACTGAGAATAATCCTTTCTCAAGAAGCTGACCAAATGCTTCACTGAGGCTACTTAGAATCAAACACATTGAGATACAAGTAAATAGCCAATATTCATAACTTCAAATACAAAAATGATACACACATACAGACATCATAATCATAACCAGCAAATTACAACCTTTCTATAGACACCTTACTTGACCTCCTTTGTACAAGATTTGGTGCAACTATAGGACCTTGGTTGCAACAATGATCTATACGGTCACAGTTCATGTCAATAACATCAAAACCTTCATGGTTCTCTCCTAGTCCCAAACTCTACCTCCAATCCAGCCTTCCCCCCATCACCTCCTACTACATCATGCTCACCTCCCCCACCAATTCACCAACTGATTCCATTCCCCCTTACACTCAACCTTGCCAGCCTGGGCCATCTCATTCATTTTACCACCCAAACTCGTCTCCTAAGCCAGTGGGTCTCAACCAGGGGGTACATCAACTCATCTAGATATTTGCCTAGTTTTACAAAAGGCTACATAAAAAGCACTAGCGAAGTCAGTACAAACTAAAACTGCATACAATGACTTGTTTACACTGCTCTATATACTCTACACTGAAATGCAAGTACAATATTTATATGCCAATCGATTTATAGTTATATGGTAAAAATGAGACAGTAAGCAGTTTTTCAGTAATAGTGTGATGTGACATTTTTGTATTTTGATGTCTGATTTTGTAAGCAAGTAGTTTTTAAGTGAGGTGAAAGTTGGGGTACGCAAGACAAATCAAACTCCTGAAAGTGGTACCGTAGTCTGGAAAGGTTGAGAACCACTGTCCTAAGCCATGCCTGTAAATTCAGAAGCTCTGCCCTTGCAGCAGAAACACAAATAATGGAAGATTTGTAAGTCCACTACATACTAATAATGCTTCACTTTATAAAATAGGCCAGAGACCTCTCCCAAAATAATTCCTAGAGCAGATCTTTCAGAAAAGGATCCAATCTTGATTTTAAAATTGCCAATGATGGAGAATCCACTACAACTTCTTGGTAAATTGTTCCAATGGTTAATTACTCTCACTGTTAAAAATGTATGCCTTATTTCCAGTCTGAATTTGTCTAGCTTCAAGTTCCAGCCATTGTATTATGTCATACTTTTCTTTGCTAGACTAAAGAGCCCATTATCACATATTTGTTCCCCTTGTTGGTACTTATAAATAATGATCAAATCACTCCTTAACCTTCTCTTTGTTAAGCTAAATACATTGAGGTTTTTGTATCTATCACTATAAAGTATGTTTTCTAATCCTTTCTAATCCTCTAATTCAGGGGTCGGCAACCTTTCAGAAGTGGTGTGCCGAGTCTTAATTTATTCACTTTAATTTAAGGTTTTGCGTGCCAGCAATACATTTTAACGTTTTTAGAAGGTCTCTTTCTATAAGTCTATAATATATAACTAAACTATTGTTGTATGTAAAGTAAATAAGGTTTTTAAAATGTTTAAGAAGCTTCATTTAAAATTAAATTAAAATGCAGAGCCCCCCGGACCGGTGGCCAGGACCCAGGCAGTGTGAGTGCCACTGAAAATCAGCTCGCGTGCTGCCTTCGGCACACGTGCCATAGGTTGCCTACCCCTGCTCTAATTCAATATCCTTCTTGAATTATGGACACCACAACTGGATAAAGAATTCCAGCAGTGCTCACACCAGTGCCAAATACAAAGATAAAATTACCTCTCTAGTCCTACTTGAAATTCCCCTTTTTATGTATCTCAGGATGACATTAACCCATTCGGTCACAGTGTAACGCTGGGAGCTCATGTTCAGTTGATTATCCACCATGACCCCCAGATCCTTTTCAGAGTCACAGCTTCCCAGGAATGAGTCCTCTATCCTCTACGTATGACCTACACCTTTTGTTCCTATGTGTATATATTTACATTTAGCAGTATTAAAATGCATAGTGTTTGCTTGCACCAAACTTACCTAGTGATCAAGATTACTCTCTATCTTTTCATTATTCACCATTTCCCTAATTTTGTGTCATCTGCAAACTTTATCAGTGATGATTTTATGTTTTCTTTCAGGTCATTAATAAAAATTTTAAATAGCATAGGACCAAGAACCTATTGCTGCGGCACCCCACTTGGCACACATGTGCTCAATGATGAATCCCCATTTACAATTACATTTTGAGACCTATCAGTTAGCCAGTTTATAATTCACATAATGTGCGCCATGTTAATTTTAAATTGTTCTAGCTTTTTAATCAAAATGTCATGTAGTACTAAGTGAAACATCTTATGGGAGTCTAAATGTATTACATCAACACTATTACCTTTATCAACCAAACTTGTAATCTCGTCCAAAAAATGTTAAATTAGTTTGACAGGATCGACACACAGCCCATCAGGGTAATCTGCTGGCAGGCTGCGAGACATTTTATTTACGATGACCATCCACAGACACATCCCCCCGCAGCTCCCATTGGCCAGAAAGGGCAAACTGCGGACACTGGGAGCTGGGGGGGGAGGGGGGAGGAGGGAGAGGGGCTATGCCTGCGGACGTTCAGCGTAAACAAAATGTCTTGTGGCCCGCCAGCAGATTACCCTGATGGGCCGTGTGCTGAAAGTTGCCGACTCCTGCCATAGAATATGGGAATTAAAATTTTCATTAAAAAAGAAGCCACATAAACTAAAAAATCTCTACAAGATTTAATGTAAGTCTTCATTATATTTCAAATTTTAAACATACACCTGTGGTCCCTGGCTTTGTGACCTCATGCCTGGTTCTCTCCTCGAGGGAAAGTTGGAAGACACAGTCACCCTAACAATCACAGTCAACATTTCCAACCCTGCAAATTCATATTAATTAAGAAAAAAGGCTTTACATTTATTTAGTTAGTTTATATTCCTGTTGGCCCCACATGATATTTCCTTTGTTAATACTATAGAAGATTTTGATAAGTGGGCACCGCGTGGTTGTTTTGATACAAGTTTAAGAGGTCCAGTGTTAACGGTTGAGAGTAATGGAAAACAAGAAATCATGTTCTAATCACATCAACAAAACATTGTCTCCTGTGTCTAACATGACCAGGGGCACATGCAGGATATGCACAAACCACAAAATCACAAACAGAAATCTGGCACCCACCAGCCATAAAGGCGTCTCTTTCTCTGGATTCCATGGCCCATTTTTTTCCTCCAGAATCATAGACATCGCCAATGCTGTGCTGCCATTGGTGCCCAACGACGACTGTACATTCTGATCCCCTCTACTGGGTGTTAATGCCGGTCCATCTAGCACAGGGGTAGGCAACCTGCGGCACGCGTGCCGAGCTGATTTTCAGTGGCACTCACACTGCCCGGGTCGTGGCCACCAGTCCGGGGGGCTCTGCATTTTAATTTAATTTTAAATGAAGCTTCTTAAACATTTTTAAAACCTTATTTATTTTACATACAACAATACACCTCTACCGTGATATAACACGACCCGATATAACACGAATTCGGATATAACGCAGTAAAGCAGTGCTCCAGGGGGGCGGGGCTGCGTACTCCGGCGGATCAAAGCAAGTTCGATATAACGCGGTTTCACCTATAACACGGTAAGATTTTTTGGCTCCCGAGGACAGCGTTATATTGAGGTAGAGGTGTAGTTTAGTTATATATTATAGACTTCTATAAAGAGACCTTCTAAAAATGTTAAAATGTATTACTGGCACACGAAACCTTAAATTATAGTGAATAAATGAAGACTCGGCACATCACTTCTGAAAGCTTGCCAACCCCTGATCTAGCAATACAATTGTGGGGGTTTCCTACTGAGAGTCAGTTTCACTCCAAGGGATGAATTATAGCCAATTATCAGAGGGGTAGCCGTGTTAGTCTGGATCTGTAAAAAGCAACAAAGAGTCCTGTGGCACCTTATAGTCTAACAGATGTATTGGAGCATAAGCTTTCGTGGGTGAATATCCACTTCGTCTTTGTTGCTTTTTATAGCCAATTAGTTCATCCATTGTACTATGTGATGTTATGGTCAATTTATATGCTATTTCAGATACAATCAATGTATGCTAAACAGATGTAAATTGTAGGATTATAGAAGTATAGGACTGATAAGTAATTAGGAGTGATGAGTGTGTGTTAGATATATAAGTAAAGCCTAGCGGAAATGCAAGGCCTACAGGCTGAGACCCGTAAAACTATAGCTTAGCCAGACTAGGCCATAGGCTTAAGAATACTTGACATGAGTGGGTGACCTAGGAATAACCCTATGTCCCAAAACTCACAAGATTACTGTGAAGATGTGCCACTAGGTGATTGCAATAGACCGCAATGTATTGTCCAAGACCACGAGATACCTTATTGTAACATCTTTAAATAACTCTCCTGACCGCAGGGTACATATTGTGCATAAATGCTAATAAGAATAAGAGGAAATATGAACAACCTATGAAAAATGGGGCACCCTAACATTCATGGGGGTAGAAATACAGATAAGGGAAAGTGGGCTGACTTTATGCATATGCATCTTTCAGGATGTGAGGCTGACTACACTTATAATTATTGCATAGGTTTTGTAGGATTTCCATATCATGGATAATTGTAACTTTACTTATTGCTTTAATAAAATTTGTTGTACAGATAAGACTTTGAACCTGTGATTGTGTCTGTTGTCATTATCCTTGACCTTTGTATATTCCTAGAACAGGGGTTCTCAAACTGGGGGTCGGGAACCCACCGGAGGTCATGAGGTTATTACATGGCGGGGGGGGGGGGGGGGGGGGGGTCGCGAGCTGTCAGCCTCCATCCCAAACCCTGCTTTGCCTCCAACATTTATAATAGTGTTATATATATATAAAAAAGTGTTTTTAATTTATATGGGGAGGGGGGGTCGCACTCAGAGTCTTGCTATGTGAAAGGGGTCCCAGTAGGAAAGTTTGAGAACCACTGTCCTAGAGCCTCCACATCTGAGAGAACCACCAGAGGCAATTTCACTTTGTTGAGTTTGAAACTGTAGCAACCAGAGCCAGGGCCGGCTCCAGGGTTTTTGCCGCCCCAAGCAGAAAAAAAAAAAAAAAAAAAAAAAGCCGCGATCGCGATCAGCTCTACAGCCGCCGCTTCAGTCTTCGGCGGCAATTCGGCGGCTGGTCCTTCGCTCCCAGCGGGACCAAGGGACCCGCCCCCGAAGAGCCAGACTTGCCGCCCCAAAAACAGCTGGAGTGCTGCCCCTCTCCGTTGGCCGCCCCAAGCACCTGCTTGCTGGGCTGGTGCCTGGAGCCGGCCCTGACCAGAGCCAAACACATGGTGGCGTAATACAGCATCTCTAAATTCAGCATTGTGTAGAGCAGCTCTCCCTCGGCACAGATTTCCCTCTTTTCTATTGGTGCACTAATCATGAAGTCTTTCCGTACAGAGGTTTCCACAAGTTTGGAGGTGGGAGGGGGCGAGCAAACAGCACAGCTACCAGAACCCTACATATGGCCCCCTATCTTCTTCCATAGGTTTTGGCTCTATTCTCCTCCATGTGGGTGGACAGTGGGCATTTGACCTTCCATGTCCAGAAAAGCAGTTTCATCACTGTTTACTCTGCATCTTTGCGAATAACTTCTATTTGATCTGTTTAATATTTAATAGTGGAAACTCTGCTTAACAATGTTAATGGAATATAAATAACAGGCGAGGAGTTGTGCAGATTAGATGCACCCAGCAGGATCCTTCTGATTGTACTGTAAGTACTGCCATATTTTATGCAAAGCGGTTTTGAACTCTCATTAGCTGTCTGATATGCAATTTCTTTTATGGGATTTCAATCAAGTATGGGTGACTGTGTTCACTATACCTGTTACAATTTATCCTGTCAGTGGAGCCTTTCTGAAGACCCCAATGATCCAGCAGACATTGATACTCTAGTGAAAATGTTCTTTGAATGAAGGCATTTTAAAAAAAAATATTGGGAAACCTAGGGGCTAGAGTAATCTAGTGCTTTAAGATATGGCCTGGCAACACCAAAATGGGTGGGATTTTCTAAAATGTGTTAGCCAATGTTGGAGCTGGTTGAAAGTAGGATTTCCATCTGCAGAATATTCTGACATTGAAAAAAATCATTCTGAATCAGAACAAAAAATTAAGTTTGAATTTTCCTTTGAAACAAAATTCTCCTCCTCCCCCCAAAATTCTTTTCAGCAAACTGAAATGTTTAATTTTGATAACATGTTTCAGTTTTGCTTTTTTGGTATTAGTTTCTTTTATATTGTTTTTATATTACATTCTTTTATTTTATAAAATATGAACATATAATAATACAAAATAACATTAAGAGCGTAAGAGAAAGGAAATATAAAATCACTTGATTTATTTTCTAAGTGAAACTTCATCAGAGTTGACATAATCCCGTGGAATGTTTCTATTCTGCTGAATCTGCATTTTGTGGCAGAAAAATGTTCCATCCCGAAATTTTTGACCAACTTTAGCAAAAAACATTCTAACATGTTTTAAAACTCTAGCATTAACAAAACAGGTAATTCTTTAGCTTGTAGAGTTGTAGCCTAATAGAGAGAGAGACACAGATAAGTATAAAAAGCAAAAAGGGCAAATTTATGTAAGAGCAAGGCAGGAGGGGAGGAGGAATGGAGCACGAAGGAGCCAGCTGCAGTTCCCTGATTTGATGCTGTCAAGCCTTAGCAGAAGTTAGAGCTGCAAAAGTGCAGCTCCAATTTGTGCCACTGGCATAAGGTCAGGGCCGGCGCTCCCATTAGGCGACCTAGGCGGTCGCCTAGGGCGCTGCTATTTTGGGGGCGCCTGCGCCCCCGCCGCCCGTTCAAATTTGGGGGCGGGACCTTCCGCCGCCGCTGTTGGGGGCGGGATTTCGGGGGCGGGACCTGCCGCCGCCTAGGGCGCCGGCAAAGCTGGCGCCGCTACTGCATAAGGTCCCTAATTTACCCTAGGGATGCAGTGGACAATCATCACAGTGGAGCTCCATTCTGCTAAAATCTCTCCCAGCCCACTCTCACCTGACTCCCTTTCATACGCTCTCATTCTACAAAACACCACTACTCTAGGATGTCTGAGTGGCACAAAGTGGATGGTGCTAACTGAAGAATCCAGCCCAGAGTCTCCTCCTACCACCTTTTCCTGTTTCCTTTCTCTGATTCCCAACATGGCCTGCACTCCCAACCCCAGAGACTCTACCATCAACCCCACTCTCTTTCCCCCCATAATCTCCCAATTGGCTGGAGGGAGGAGGACTTGCCATGAGGGGAGAGAGAAAAATAACCATTGGATCACAAATAGCACAGGGAAGGTGGGAACATTTCCATGACTAATGGCTATTCCATTCTTTTTTTTAAAGGAATAGTTCCAAAAGAAAATGAAGTCTATCATCTGTCTGTGTGTGTTACTTGCTGGACTTCATGCTGTTGTCCAGCCTCATCATGTACCTGACCACCACAGTGACCAGGATGGTCAGACAGATAATAATCCCCCACATGAGCTTACCCCAGTTGGAGGCAATGTCGTAACTGAAAACAGGTCCTTTCTCCAACTAGTGCCTAGCAATGCTGACTGCATTTAGATTCTACAAGCAGATTAAATCAGAAGCTGCCAACAAGAACATTTTCTTCTCTCCTCTGAGCATCTCCACTGCCTTTGCAATGCTGACGTTAGGTGCCCAGTCAACCACTCTGAGTCAAATTCTCCAAGGACTCTCCTTTAACCTGACAGAGATTGAGGAGAGGGAGATACATGAAGGTTTTCATCATCTCATCCACATGTTAAACCGTCCTGACAGTGAGATCCAGCTGAATATGGGAAATGCCCTTTTTGTAGATGATCGACTGAAACTACTAGAGAAGTTTTTGGCTGACGTCAAAAGTCTGTATCAGTCTGAAACTTTTCCTAGTGACTTCCAGAATTCTGCAGTGGCTGAGAAACAGATCAATGATTACATAGAGAATAAAACCCACGGGAAAATTGCCAACTTGGTGAAGGACCTTGACCCGCTCACTGTAATGGTTCTTGTCAACTATATTTTCTTTAAAGGTAAGATGTTCTACAGAGGGGTACATGTAGCACATACGAGCTATGGAATGCTCATAGTGGTCTAAGACAAATAAACTGCTTTTTTGTCAACTGATTATTAGGTCTCTGAGATTACCCAAGTTCAGACTGATGCCTTGTTAACTTTTTTAAGCATTTCTACGAAAGTTATAGTGATTCTAATAGGAAATGTTGGTTATAATTAGGCACCTAAATCAAGGGCACTGGAACCTTTGTAGAAGGGGGGGAGGGGCAAAGGCCAAAGTGGATTCCTGTGGCCCTTCTCCCCTAATCCCGCACTCCCTCATGGCCCTAGTCCCCTCCTCACATAGCACCCCCTGGGCCTCTGGCACTTGGTACTGCTGGTCTCCTACCTCCAGTGGCTGCATGTAGGTCAATGGGTACCTGTCGCACTGCCCATCCTCCTTCTGCCCTTCCCAGCTGCCGTGCGGCACCTACAGCACCGTGATCAGCTCCCCTGCTGCAAAACGCAGCCCCTACCGGCGCTGCTTCCCCCCAAACTATGCCCATGTTAAAAAGTGGGGGGCAGGGCTCTCCCACTTTCAAAAGTAGAATGGCCAGGCTCCCTGCCCCCCCCCCCCAGTTCTGGTGACCTAAATCCATATTTAGTCATCTGAACAAGATAATAACTATGTTATTAGGCACGCCAAGCACCTATTTCTTGGAAGTGAATGGGAGTTATAGGTGCTCACCACCCCTGTAATGCAGGTCAGTTTAATCGTACTTCCTAAATATGCATCACCTGTGCTAACATTTTACAAGCAACAGAGAAGGAAAGGAAATTAAATATAAACAACATTTCAATTCCGCTCCCTCTGATAGACCCATGTCTCAAGACTTAGACTGCGAGGAGTGAGTAGAAGAAATTTAGGTTACATGAAAAAGAAGCTGGATTTATTAATTAATCTGGAGCTTTATCAGATTGAGGGGCCTCAGTTTAACAGCACAGAAAGTTATAATACTTGGTCACTATTCTTTTCTCAAAGCTACAGATTTAAAGAAAACCACAGTATCAGTTCATTTCACTTGTTTGGCTTTCATCAGGACTACTGTTAATTGGTATAAAATCTCATCCACCAGAGATGCTGCTTGCTATTGAAATTGTCTGGCTAACCAGCCCCAGGGCAAATGTCCCATTTTTCAAATGAGCTTGCAGTTGACTTCAAATATAGACTTGTTACATTTAAATTAGTCTGATATATGTTAGAAATTTCTTTTTCCCAGTATATTCAATGGCATTCTTTCTTTTTGTCATCAGCTCATTGGGAAAATCCTTTCAGTAGTTTGTTCACCAAGGAAGATGACTTTTTTGTGGATGCAAAAACATCAGTCAAAGTTAATATGATGAACAGTGACTTCTGGAATGTCCTGTAGAAGTCAGTACCGTCAGGGAGGGAAAAGGACAAAAGAACAGGGAAAAATTCAATTGTAACTATTGTTAACATAAAATAATTAATATGTAAAATGGTATGGCAAGGGTTTGCAAATAGGGAGTCTTATTCTATGATAGGTATTTATATGACCCCTAATTACCGTAGTAGCTAAGCGTCTCATAATTTTTAATGTATTTATCCCCACAATACCCCTGTGAAGTAGGGATTTACACCTATTTCACAGATGAGAAATGAAGCACAGAGAGGCTGAGTGACTTGCTCCAGGGCACACAGGAGGTCTGTGGCACCATCCTTCCCAATATGCTTCCACTTACTGAGTAGTGCCTTATACAATGAGTTGGCAGATTGACCATGGACTATGGTGTCACAGAGTAAGTATCAGAATTTCACCATGAATCAGTAGAAGGAAATAAGAGAGACAAGGTTGATGAGGTAATATCTTTTATTGAACCAACTTCTGCTGGTGGAGGAGGAAAGCTTTCAAGTTTGACGCAGCTCTGCCTCAGGTCTGGATAAGGTCCAGACAAGGTTGGACAAATTCAAGGTGGGACAAATTAAGCATAAGGGTACACACATGCTGTAGGAGACCACTTAAAATGAAGTGAGTAATTAAGGGCTAGCAAGCAGCAGGGTGTGTTAGAAACTGTTGTAATGAGGCAGGTATACTATATATTGTGATAGACATGCGTAGGACCCATGGATCTTGAAATTATAAAAAAAAAGACAAAAACACCTTTCCCCCCATGGGCAAACACAAAGGGATCACTCCATATCTGACCTCTCAGCCCTCATGCTCAAAGGAAACCTGCCCAACACCTTCAAAAGACAAACCTGGGAAATTAAATTCATAAGTTTGCTGGATACTAAGAACTATGGACTTACAGATGAATTGAGCAATAAAATCAATGTAACACTTTGAACACACCCTGCTGCTTGCTTCCCCTTAATTGCCCACTTCATTTTAAGTGGTCTGCTACAGCATATGTATGTATTTATGCTTAACACTCTCTCCCACCTTGTATTTAGCTGTGACACTCTGGTTACCTTCTCCAGACCTGACAAAGAGCTCGGCAGAGTTCAAAAGCTTGTCCCTTCTACCAGCAGAAGTTGGTCCAATAAATGCTATTTACCTCACCTGCCTTAACAACGAGGAGTCCTAGTGGCACCTTAGAGACTAACACATTTATTTGGGCATAAGCTTTCATGGGCTAAAACCCACTTCATCAGATGCATGGAGTGAAAAATACAGTAAGCAGTATATATATTACAGCACATGAAAAGATGGGAGTTGCCTTACCAAGTGGGGGCTCAGTGCTAACGAGGCCAATTCAATCAAGGTGGAAGTGGCCTATTCTCAACAGCTGACAAGAAGGGGTGAATATCAACAGAGGGAAAATTACTTTTTGTAGTGACCCAGCCACTCCCAGTCTTTATTCAGGCCTAATTTGATGGTGTCAAGTTTGCAAATTAATTCCACCTCTTCAGTTTCTCATTGATGTCTGTTTTTGAAGATTTTTGTAGAAGAATTGCCACTTTTAAGTCTGTTATTGAGTGTCCAGGGAGACTTGAAGTGCTCTCCTACTGGTTTTTGAATATTAAAATACTTGATGTCTGATTTGTGTCCATTTATTCTTTTGCATAGAGACTGTCCGTAAAGACTCCCATCTTTTCATGTGCTGTAATATTTATACTGCTTACTGTATTTTTCACTCCATGCATCTGATGAAGTGGGTTTTAGCCCACGAAAGCTTATGCCCAAATAAATCTGTTAGTCTCTAAGGTGCCACAAGGACTTCTCATTGTTTTGCTGATATAGACTAACACGGCTACCACTCTGAAACCTCTCACCTGCCTTGTCTCTCTCATATCCTGGGATGAACAAAGCTACAACTGCAAACTGCAAACAATATAAGGAAATATAATTTGAGTTGCATTAAGGAGAACAAAGTGAGTGTTAGTTCTTAGTGTAGCTCCAAAGAGTAAAAGAAATTGGTTCACATTTGCACTGTGAAATACCAATTCACTGTACCCAAGAGAGAAATGTATTAGGCAAAGGTACACCAGGGAGGTCACATATCTAGCTTCTTTCCCTCCTATGTTGCTTGTTATCATTCATCTTGAATTGTCTTCTGTTTTCTGCTGCAAAGTAACTCCCTGATGCATAAAGGTACTAGAGTTTGTTTGTGATGAGGAGACAATTCTTCTATAATGTTAAACAATTAATTAAGGGAGTCCCCCTCTTTGTGGATGAGCGAACAAGGGATTTGATACATGCAATTTAATCTATTCATATTGTTGTGCCTGACCCTTCCAAAGATTCATAGGCAAAACGCCTATTGAAATCAAAGATAGTTTTGCCTGGGTTGGGAATGTAGGGTTGGGTTATGTTTGTGTTGGTAATCCTGTACTCATTCTGTTCTTCTTTCTTAATAGCTGTGGTTTAAATATGAGCAAGTTCATCTCCAGCTGTTGCTCCCTGTTTTATGCTCATACTGTGATCTCTACTTTATTTCCTTATAGGCTCTTCACAAGGCCGTGGTGGATGTTAATGAGAATGGTACTGAGGCTGCAGCAGTCACTATCGTGGAAATTACATTAATGTCTCTTCCCATCCCTCATCCTCCTACCATTAAGTTTAACCGGCCTTTCCTGATGATGATTATTGATCAAAATACCAACAGCATCCTCTTCATGGGGAAAATCGTAAATCCTACAGAAAAATAATTGTACGGTCAGTATACATGTCCCAGTGCTTCAAAGGAGTTGTTTTTAAATGCCCAGGAGTATGTGCACTTACCACAGACCACTTGGTGCCAGTGACTGTAACTAAATTGCAATTGACATCAATTCCAAACAAATAAAACATGAGTTTGGTAACTCCTTGCCTACAAACAAACAAGTGTGGGTCCTCCCCTTAGGCTGTGGGGGGGGGATCCCCAAAGTGTGGGTCCTCCCCTTAGGCTGGGGGGGGGGGGGATCCTTTAGCAGTGGGCGGGCTCCGCCCGCCCACTTCCCGGAAACCCAATAGGTACAAACAAACAGACTGGTATTTCTGTGAAATGGGCATGTATTAGTAAATGTCTCAGGTAAATGTGAAAGAAAGCCCTTGTAATTAGGTGACCAGATAGCAAGTATGAAAAATCGGAACGGGGAGCTGGTAATAGATGCCTATATAAGAAAAAGCCCCCAAAATTGGGACGGTCCCTATACAATCGGAATATCTGGTCACCCTACTTGTAGCTGATGCTGATAATAACTAGTGGGGCTGCAGAGTACAGGATATCCTCCCCCCAGCCTCCTACATTCCATCCCCCTCTGTGCGTTAATCATATTTTCTAACTGACAAAAGGGACACTGAAGTGGGGAAGGGGGAGGTCACACGGAGCTGGTTTGTAAGCGTAAGGGAGGTTGATGGAGATGTCAGAAGTAAAACAAGCTGCTTGATCCTCTCTGCTGTCCCACCCCTTCCCCTTTTCAGAATGAAAAGCTGGGGCATTTCACAGCTAAACGGCGGGATGGAAGAAGACTGAATTTCTCTCTCTTTGATTCTGTCATGGTTCTCTCCTAGTCCCAAACACACTACCTCCAATTTAGTCTTCCCCCACTACATCATGCTCACCTCCCCCACCAATTCACCAACTGACTCCATTGCCCCTTACATTCAACCTTGCCAGCCTGGGCCATCCCACGCCTGGGATCTGCTCAGCTCCCACTAACCAGCCCCAGCTCAGGAACTCCCACCGTTCCCACCTATACCTTTCAGGCTGAGAACACCTCTTCTTCCTGCCAAACCCTCCCAAGCTCACAGCAACCCCTTTCTGCTCTGAAACCCTCTCCCAACTAACACCGCCTGGGTCAGAACACACAAATATACAAAACCCATGGAGACCTTTCCCAGAGGTCATAGTCCTTCTCCCTCCAACCTGACAGCCATCACCAGGTTCACAATCCCCTTTTCTCCACAACTCTAACTCCCACCCCCATGCCCAGAACCTTCCGCCCTCAACTCACACTTGTTTCTGGATACAGAAAAGCAGGAGCAGAGGCAGCAGGGAGGGACTGTGGCTGTAGGGAGCCCTTTACTCTGAATAAACGTCACAGAAGCCTGGAAATCCTCTTCTGTCCTCCTCCCTCTATTGCTTGTAGCCCAGGTGCTACATGCAGGATCTCTAGGAGCTGGAAACTGCAAGAAGCATTACAGAGAGCAGCTAGCTGAACTGCAGCCTAGATCCTAAGGCTGCTAGGTGAAATCCAGCCTCGCAGAAATCTCTGTGACAAGTGATACTGCTTCCTGCAGTACTTCAGCCATACAGCACAATATAGCTCCCAGCTCTGGCGTTATTGGTGGAGTTTAGCTCCTTTAGCCATTCATGTCCAGCCACCCCTGGCAGACAGAGTCACTTTCACTTTTTCTCAGTATTGTCATTCAGGCAACTCATAAGTCACCCAAACTCCCCTGCAACAGAGGATTCAAAAAGGCTTCTGTGAGATCTTTGTTTAAGATGTGAAGTGTCTCACTTGAGTTGTTCTGGACTAGACTCTTTACATTGGTATATGGCCACTAAGGTTAGGCTGTGATTAGAGGGGAGGGAAGGAGGCATATGTATTGTATCTTCTGGATCTGATGTTCCAGCCAGCCATACACACTCACTGTCTCAGCCCACTCCTCCTGGTAGCTGGCCAGCTGCTCCTCCTCCATCTACTGGGTCTCCACAATCAAGTGGACCAAGTCTGACACACAGTGAAGATGCCATCTAACAGGATAACCTGTTATCTGGTCATGCAAAAGCCAAGCGATCCCAGTATCACAGGTAAGTGATGAGATGCAGTCAGAATATTTCCAATGCAGTTGCCCCTTAGTCTATAGTCCTGATTTCAAAGCCTGCAAATTCTTACTTAAATGGGGGGAGGGGGGAGAGAGGGAAATCAGCCGTTTAATTTATTTATTTAGCTTATATTCCTATTAGTGCCACGTGATTTATCCTTCTGAACAGTATAGAGGCTTTGATAATTGAGCAGCATGTGGTTGTTTTGATATAAAATCAAGAGGTCCAGTGTTAGAGGTTGAGTGTAAAGGAAACCAATAATCCACCTTCCAATCATGCTAACAAAAGATTGACTCTTGTGTCTAACATGAACAGAAACCACAAAATCAAAGCCTGAAATCTACCCTCAGCCACATGGATCTCCAATCAGACATAAAGAATCTCTCTTTGTAGAGTCCATGGCCCATTTTTCACCTCTAGCACTGTGGACAACTCCAGTGCTGTGCTGCCATTCACTCCCCCACCATGGCCACACACTCTGGACTTAGTGCTGGTCCAAACAGCAGTGAACCTGAGGGTTTTTTGCAACTGTTAGTCTCTGTAAGAGATGCATTGGGTAGTGTAGCTGTTCCTAGGCACAGACACCACTCATTTCTATTGGTGCTCTGTGTTCCCTCTTAAATTCTGCGGAACCTCTTCCATGGCTCCCACTGGAAGGAGAGATTGAACCTCCTAGTTCTTTGTGAAAGAGATCCCTGAAGAGGGATGGGGAGGGAGGGAGAGAAGGAGGAGTAAAAATAAACTAAAGGGTATAACCCACTTCTACCATGCTCAACACCCAGCGGTCTGTGGTGATACTGGACCATGCACTAAGGAAGTGGGAAAGGCGATTTGCAAATAAAGGAGAAACGCCTACTTAGAACCCCCTGGATGTCTGGGTGGGGCAGGGATTGACGTCAAGGTAGAAGGGGGTGGTAGCCTACACTAAAACCCCTGCTTCTCTTTCTCTGCAGAGCCTGACAGGCAGCCAGGGCAGAGTACCGGACGGCTGTTGGGGCCTGTAGTGCTTCCTTGAAGGAGCAAGTGTGTACAATCCAAGGGACTTAAGGGTCACCCTGAAGTCTTTTAGACCATGAAGCTTCGCATCGGTCTGTTCTGAAAAGAGCGAAGTTCCTTCGAAAGATAGGCCTGGAAGGGTTTGCTGGACCTCCCGTGGGAGCCCCAAGAACTGTAGCCACAAACTCTTGTGCATGGCCACTGCCGAAGCCATGGACCTGGCTTCTGAGTCAGATGCATCCAAAGCAGCTTGTAACAAGGCTGTTGCCACTGATTTTCCCTTGTCCATGAGTGAGGATAACTCTTTCCTAGCCTTTTGCGTGAGCAAGTCCTTGAATTTCTGCATGGAGTCCCACATGTTAAAATCATACCTGCCCAGCAGCGCCCGCTGGTTTGCAATTCTGAGTTGTGATCCCCCAGTAGAATAAACTTTCCTACCACACAAGTCTAATTTCTTTGAGTCTTTTGATTTTGAGGTTGCACCCTAATGACTCTGCCTTTCTCTCTCATTGGCAGTGGATACCATCAGGGATCCGGAGGGGGAGGGGGTGATGGGTACCGGAACTCATAACCCTGGGCAGAAACAAAGTATTTTAATTGAGCCCTTTTTGACATGGGAAGAAGAGATGCAGGGTCTGCCACAAAGTCTTAACGGGCTCCGCTAAAACATGAAGTTACAGAACTTCACTAAAATTAACTAAAGTTGAGTAAAACTGACTACAGTTAACTACAACTAACTATGGACAGAAAGAGGAAGAAGACCATTGAGAGTGCTTGCAAAAGCAAGGATAGTAGTTCCAGAGACCATCACAGACAGTAAGAAGGAACTGAGGGGGTGTGAGGTTGGCTGGGTGCTTTATACTGGCGCTATCAGTGCACAGCAGCAGAGGGCACTTGAGTCGCCCTGGCGGGTACCACTGAGGGGAAAATTTCCAGCGACTGTACTCAGGGCGCGCACATACCTAGAGTGGAATGCACTTGTGCAATCACTTGAAGAAGAAGAACTATAACAAATCCGAAGTACACAGACAACCCCACCTTTTCCCAGTTTTATAATTCACAAATAAATAGTAGGTCACCTAGAGTCCCTTAGCAACAACCATTTAAAAGGCTTCAGCAGTGTCCTTGCATGAGATGCAAAGTCTGGACTCCTTAAGAGTTTGTCTATGCTTGGGAGAAAGCCTGGCCCCATTATAGAGTTTTGCTATTAACTTCAATGAGGCCAGGATTTCAGCCCTTAAATTTTGAGTTATTCCTTGCCTGTTTTATCAACTTAGAATCCAAATAACAATGTTGACTATCCCACCTTGGAATTGCCACTGTTCCTCTTGATTATCCAAAAATTACCAGTCCTTTCCCTTTCTTCTGCTTCTGGCATAGAACTGGAAATTCAGCAACACCACGCCAGGCCTTTCATGGTCTTTTCTTCCCACGCGGTTCTCTCTGACAGAGCAGGTGTTTTTCCAATCAACAGTCCACTGCTTCTCACATGACCCAACTCAGCTATGGGGCTGTCCCATAAAACAGAGGAAAGAAGGCAATTAACTAGAGTTCCTAAATATTTAGAATTGCTCTTCCCCCAGCACAGGGACTGTCATGAGATTCCCCCAGGGGCTTGCACACCAATTGGAAAACTGCCCTGTTATAATGTTCACTGGAAATAAAATAAATATTGATCTCTGAAATTTAGTCAGGGGTTGGCTTTTAGAGAGTTTCCATATACTCTTGTTCTCTGTTTTATTTTATTAATTTAAACAAATGTCTGCATGCACAGGGACAAATATAGCCTGGAAAATAATGATAAGGAGGGAGAGGGAATGACATTTATCTCACTATCCTCAGTGATATCTGAATTTGAAACACAGCATCATACTGATAAGTGAAGTCCACTAAGCCTGAGACACGTGTGTGTGTTTAATTCTCAGTGTGGTATTATATGAACCCATAGACATATCAATTTGTAATTACTTGTCTGGGGTACACATATACGTACATTATACACATGTACATGCAGATACATATTCTATATTCTCTAAGAAAAAGGAGTTTCAGCACCAAGATCATCCTGCACTTCACTGAAGAGTGATGACTCTGAGGAAGAGTCTTTACATAGTGTTAGATGCTTCATAAAGCATTGAAAGGATGGCTAGCATCAAACACTCTGAAGTATTTCAATTATGGTAATGACTAGAGCAGGGGTTCCCAAACTGTGGGCTGGGGCCCAAAGTCAGGCTGCAGCAAAGTCCCAGGTGGTCTGCTGGCAGGGGTGGAGATGGGGGGGCATGTAGGGGCACTGCCCCCCCAAACTGCATCTTTCCACTCCCCTCCCGACCCTTGCCCTTCAGTGCAGCTCCAAGGCACATAGCCCTATCCACTTGCCCTGCCTTACAGAGCCTGCATGAAGACCGTGTGTGTAGGGGGTAGTTTAGGGGGAAGGTCTGGAAACAGAGGGTTTTTGGGAAGGGGGAAGCTGGTGTTGGGGGTGTAGCAGAGGGGCGGCTGGAAGGTTTCCTCCTCCCTTCCTCAGCATCTGGCTTGCAGCTGGCAGGGGGGCTTCTATTTTGCAGTGGGGAGTATCAGAGACCCCCCTATGCACTGTGCTGTCCCCTCCATCTCAGTTGCTGGCACTGGGGTATGGGTGTGCTGTTTTGCACCTGTCACGTCCCCCCTCTCATCTCCGCTGTCCATGACAAGAGCCATACATACATCCCGCATTGCAGGCTGCGCACTGTGCCCTCCCCAGCCAACCATCCCTCACTAGAGTGGAGCATGAAGCTGCCAGCAGGAGCATCCTCAGCCTGTCCCCAACAGCTGAGCTTGCTCAGCCATTTTGCTGACTGGGGACTCCCCTGCCAAACCCAGGGTTCCCCTGCCTCATTCCCTCCAAACTTGGGGTTCCCACACCCTACACCCTAACCCCCCACAACATGGCTGCCCCACCCCTTCCAAAACACCCTTAACTCTTCATATGTCACATCCCACCCCACCCCTTCCACATCCCCATGAGCCATCTGTCATCAGTGTCCTCCATCTTGGACCAAACTGGTCTCAGTGTCGCCCCCATCACCCCTCTGCCCCGGGGCCAGGCTGAGGTTCTCTGGGGTTGAACCCCTGCTCTGACTGGGGTAACAGGTTCTGTCTCCTTTCTCTGCCCCCCACCATCTCTCCCCAGCTTGAGGGGGCATTCATCCGCCTGCTGGAGAACTTGGCCCTGCGGGCTGAGCTGGCACTGTGGCAGTCCCAAGGCTGAGTGGAATCATAGAATCATAGAAGATTAGGGCTGGAAGAGACCTCAGGAGGTCATCTAGTCCAACCCCCTGCTCAAAGCAGGACCAATCCCCAACTAAATCATCCCAGCCAGGGCTTCATCAAGCCTGACCTTAAAAACCTCTAAGGAAGGAGATTCTACCACCTCCCTAGGTAACCCATTCCAGTGCTTCACCACCCTCCTAGTGAAAAAGTTTTTTCTAATATCCAACCTAAACCTCCCCACTGCAACTTGAGACCATTACTCCTTGTTCTGTCATCTGGTACCACTGAGAATAGTCTAGATCCATCCTCTTTGGAACCCCCTTTCAGGTAGTTGAAAGCAGCTATCAAATCCCACCTCGTTCTTCTCTTCTGCAGACTAAACAACCCCAGTTCCCTCAGCCTCTCCTCATAAGTCATGTGCTCCAGCCCCCAAATCATTTTTGTTGCCCTCCACTGGACTCTTTCCAATTTTTCCACATCCTTCTTGTAGTGTGGGGCCCAAAACTGGACACAGTACTCCAGATGAGGCCTCACCAATGCCGAATAGAGGGGAATGAGCACATCCCTCGATCTGCTGGCAATGCCCCTACTTATACAGCCCAAAATGCTGTTAGCCTTCTTGGCAACAAGGGCACACTGTTGACTCATATCCAGTTTCTTGTCCACTGTAACCCCTAGGTCCTTTTCTGCAGAACTGCTGCATAGCCACTCAGTCCCTAGTCTGTAGCAGTGTATGGGATTCTTCCGTCCTAAATGCAGGACTCTGCACTTGTCCTTGTTGACCCTGATCAGATTTCTTTTGGCCCAATCCTCTAATTTGTCTAGGTCCCTCTGTATCCTATCCCTACCCTCCAGCGTATCTACCACTCCTCCCACTTTAGTGTCATCTGCAAACTTGCTGAGGGTGCAGTCCACGCCATCCTCCACATCATTAATGAAGATATTGAACAAAACCAGCCCCTGGACCGACCCTTGGGGCACTCCACTTGATACTGGCTACCAACTAGACATGGAGCCATTGATTACTACCCGTTGAGCCTGACGATCTAGCCAGCTTTCTATCCACCTTATAGTCCATTCATCCAGCCCATACTTTTTAACTTGCCGGCAAGAATACTGTAGGAGACTGTATCAAAAGCTTTGCTAAAGTCAAGGAATAACATATCCATTGCTTTCCCCTCATCCAGAGAGCCAGTTATCTCATCATAGAAAGCAATTAGGTTAGTTAGGCATGACTTGCCCTTGGTGAATCCATGACTGTTCCTGATCACTTTCCTCTCCTCTAAGTGCATCAGAATTGATTCCTTGAGGACCTGCTCCATGATTTTTCCAGGGACTGAGGTGAGGCTGACTGGCTTGTAGTTCCCCGGATCCTCCTTCTTCCCCTTTTTGTACCATGCCTGCCACTGGTGACAAGCAACACCAAGGGATCTCTGCCTACCAGCACCCCTGAGGGGGGGAGGGGCTCAGAAGCCAGGGAGACTTGCTTATAGTAAGGGGGGGACATGGAGCTTTTGCTCGATTTGGGGGATGAGGTCAGGGCTTTTGCCCCTGGCTCTTCAAGGGAAGGGGTGCTGGGCATCAATGGGGGTGCACTGCCTTTGAGTAGGAGGGTGTAGTGGGGTGGCTTCCCGCTCCAGCCCTGACAGGGTTAAAACCAGCCTGGGGAGACGGCTGGAGGGCTGGGAGAACAGCCCAGGCTGAGTGGGAAGCAGGCTCAGCAGGGGCGATGCCCCAATCAGGCCACAGCTGGCCTGTATAAGAGGCTGGGAGCCAGGAGCTCAACAGTCTCTCTCTGCTTGTAGAGAGAGAAGGGCCTGGCTGCAAGGGAGCTGAGCAGGGTACTGGGAGTGGAGCAGGGCTGAGGGAAGGCTAGAGAACCCCCAGGAGCTCCAGCCTGGAGAACCCCCAGGCTGCGGGCCTAGCTGAGGGCCTAAGACCAGTACCGGGGCTGCAGAGGGGCCGCCCAGCTAGAGGGAGAGGCAGCAGGTCCAGCCCAACCTTGCCTGTGATGAGTGGCATAGACTGCAGTCTGCCCCAGGGAGTGGGGCTAGATGGTGACTGGCAGTAGCCGTACACTGAGGTGAGGTGGGGTTAGTGGGTGGGGGTTCCCCTGGGAGGGGGAGACCCTGAGACTTAAAGGGGCACCGGGGTCCTGGGAGGGACATGGGGGCCAGAGTGAGGTAAGGCGGATCACCGGCCTGCAGAGGGCGCTCCTGGCTGGAAAATGAGCTAATTCCCGAGGACGACCAGCAGGAGGTGCCGCAGGGGTGAGTCTGTGCTTGCTTACATAGGGGTGGCACCTGCCCTCAGGCCACAGCACTGAAGGGCCAGGGTCAGGAGAGTGGAACGATGCGCTCGCGCACGCACACGCACACACAGTAAGTGCTGGCCCCCTGCTGGTACATATAGTTTATATGTATGTAATAATTAAAATGAATAATTTTCCTCAAGAAGTGCCAATAGTGTTAATTGCAGCTGCACAGCTGGGCCTCAGGGAAAAAAGTTTAGGAACCCCTGGACTAGAGGACCAGTCAGTATCTGTGTATAGGCACTGTAAAATAATAAAGGACCCTGTAGATATCTGTGGCAAGCACTGTATAAATAATAAAAGGGCCCAGTCAGTATTTGTGATAAGCACCGTATTATGTAATAGAGGACCCAGTCAATAAATGTGACAGGCAGTGTAGCACACAATAGAGAACCCACTCGGTATTTGTTACATAACAGAGAACTCAGGTGATAATTGTGATGGGCACTTTATCACATAATAAAAAGACCATCCTTGTATAAACAGGAAATAAGGAGAGTCTTGCATTCACCTTGAATACTGTGTCCTGGGTCTCTGTATTCTCCACATGGTGTCAGAAACAGGATCGACTAAAGACTCAACAGGTTACAAAGCACCCCTTTGAAAAGGCCAGACAGAAAAACACAAACAAGCCCTTTGGCCTAGCCAGAACAGCACAAAGGCTGCACAGAGCTAGCAGCAAAATAGGCAGAGAAGAGACCTAAAACCATAGAAGGGCCACAGAGAACTACTACGGTGAGTCCAGGCTGCAACAAGGAGTGCGGAAAGGAAAGTAAGGGACACTGAAGCTAAGGTAAGGCCCCCAGAACACCAGTTTGCTTCCTTAAAAGCACCTTACTCCCAAAAAAAAAGGCAGCAAAGAAATTAAATAGCCATTAGCACAGGGGTGTGGAAGCTGAATCTCTCCCATCCCAAGAGAGTATCCTAGTCACTGACCCGCAGAGTCGTTCTCTTGTGCTCTCTCTTCCTGCTTTAATGACCATTTATTTATACACAGTAGTACAGCTTCAACAAGAGAGACTGAGAAAGCTTCATACCAGCATACCATGTAGCCTAGAGGCTAGGGCATTTACCTAGGAGATAGGAAACCCAAGTTTCAATTCTATAGCCCCATCAGACAGCGTGGGGATTGAACTCAGGTCTCCTCAAACCCTGCCGAGTGCCCTAGCCCCTGGGATAGAGACTATAAGGAAGGAAACAGCACCTCCTTCTCTGGCACTTCTGGTAAAAAACAGCGTGGGTGCTGAACTCCAGGAGAGAGTCACGGTCAGTAGTGGCGCCAGCTCTTCCGGCGCCCTAGGCGGCGGAAGGTCCCGCCCCCGAAAGGCCCCCCCCAACAGCGGCAGTGGAAGGTCCCGCCCCCAAATTTCCATGGCCGGCCGGGGCGCCGGCGCCCCCAAAATAGCAGCGCCCTAGGCGACCGCCTAGGTCGCCTAATGGGTTGCGCCGGCCCTGGTCACAGTTGAGAATCCGAAATGGAGACAGGAGCCTCCCTCTAGCTTGGATTTAGGTTCCTAACTCCCCTTGAGGGGGGTCTTAGGCCACACTGTCTCCTCAGCATTTCTGACTGGCTTGCTGATTTTTGTGAACCCTTTCTTTGAGGTACCTAACTCTCCCCACACATTGCAGAGGGAGCCGGGGTGCCTAATTCAGGGTTGTGAATTCTACTAGGTGGAAGGGCGCTAGTGCGAACTGCCGAGCCACTCGCCAGAGATTTGTAGGCATCATGGCAGAGGTGAGCTTGCGGGAGGAATTTGAAAGAGGACAATGTTTTATTTGGGAATGGTTTGCACTCCCCTGGAATGTCTCTTGTTGATAATACAGCTCCTTTGTTTGGAGAGGGGAAGCAAAGGGGCAACAGAGAAATTTAAAACCTTCAGAACAACATGGCTTTCCTTCAATCAGACTAGTGAAAGAACCAATGGAGATCAAAATAAAAATATTACCCCAGGAATATGTTTAAAGCACCTCATTCAAGATTGAAGCAGCAACAGAATCACTGAACACTCCCTGCCATCTTACAGTTCACAGAACGGAATAACTGAGACCAATCACACACAGGAACAAATAAGACAATGTATACCTTTGTGACACAGGAAGACTTATTAACCTACCCAGATAAGAAAAAAAGGGAAATGTACCAAGCATAAATTAGCATATATTTTGTGTATTTTCCAAGCGCTCTCTTCTTCTATGCAAAGGAGTATTGTCAAGAATCAAAGAGGGTATTTGAATCTGGAGAGGGAGGTGAATTTACCCGCTGCTTCACTCTCTTCCAGTAATAACACAAAGTAATCCTTTGAAGAGCTTTTTGTCCCTAAGCCAGATACAGGGGAGTGAATCAAATCCAACCGCAGAGCCATCTGTAATAAGGTCTTCGAAGTGAATCTAAAGAAACATTTTCAGAATTAATTGAACAAAAGATTGGGGCTTTTATCCAACAACTGCTTAGAGATGACAGGTATTTCCATTACTGTTTGTTTAGTAGAGGAGATTCCGTGAATGGGCAAGGTGGAGGGGGTTGGTTTGGTTTTGGTTTTTTTAAATCAAGCCTAGGCATTAAAAAAACACTGGGACAGGTTCTTGATTGGCATAAATCTGTTGTCCCGTGTAGTGGCGCGGCTGCCCCACCCCCATGTTAGAGGGGGCTGCAGCAGGCCGGTGGGCCTGTGCAGCCCGGCAGCCAATTGGAGAAGGGCTTGTTGGGAGCCAATCAGGGCCCTGATTGGAGACAGCCAATCAGGGCCAGGCTCAGCCCTATAAGAAGGCTGCTCAGAGAGGGAGCAGGCAGTCTGTCCCAGGCCTTCGAGAGGGGAAGGTCTGTCTCCAGACTAGGAGACCAGCACCTTATACAGGGCAGTGCTGGGCAGGCTCAGGGGGAGCACAGTAGGGCTCCGGCCCAATACCTGCCAGACTGCAGGCCCTGAGAGAAAGGGTCTAGAGCAGGGGTCTCAAACACGCGGCCCGCATGCGGCCCGCAGGGCTATCGCATGCGGCCCGCGAGCTCCTCCCGGCCCCCCGCCCTCCCCTGTTTACCTGGCCGACCAGCACCGGGGGCAGGGCAGGCTCCCTGCTTGCTTGCCCTGCCGCGGCGCCGCACCAGGAAGCAGCTGGAACCCGGGGGAGGAGGGGCGCAGGGGGGTGTGTGGCTGTTGCTTCAGGCACCGCCCCCAGCAGCTCCCATTGGCCACAGTTCCGCATTCCCGGCCAATGGGAACTGCTGGGGGCGGTGCCTGAAGCAACAGCCACACACCCCCCTGCGCCCCTCCTCCCCCGGGTTCCAGCTGCTTCCTGGTGCGGCGCCGCGGCAGGGCAAGCAAGCAGGGAGCCTGCCCTGCCCCCGGTGCTGGTCGGCCAGGTAAACAGGGGANATGTACTAGTCCTCATGTGGCCCTCGAGGTCATTTGAGTTTGAGACCCCTGGTCTAGAGGGTGCGAGGGGCCAGAGGGGAAGTGGCCCAGGGACAGTTGAACAAGGGGAGAGAAGGAGGGCAGGGAGGCTGCCATTAGAGGGTCCCTGGGTCGGGACCCAGAGTAGTGGGCGAGCCTGGGTCCCCCCCTTCCCTCTTGTACTACAGCTGGCCATATAGTAGGGTGGCTGAGACCAACTGCAACCGGCCCTCGATACAAGGGGTAGACTGTGGAGGTTGCGGTTGTCCACTGAGGCCAGTGCAAAGACTGCTGAACGCCACCTCCCCCCCCCCCCCGGAAGGGGGGGAGGACGAACAAGGGGGCACTGCCGGAGGGCAGTGGCCTGAGGAGGATGCCACCGAGCGGGGAGCAACGCGGGTCCAGATACCAAAGAGGAAGAGATGACGGACGGGACACCACTGGCAAAGGGCGCTCCCCATGGACTGAGCTAATTCCCAGAACAACCAGTGGGAGGCGCTGCGGTGGTGTGTCCCAACCCCGTTACATCCCGCTATAGGAGTCAGTTGGGCTGTACTGATTCACCCCAGCTGAGGGTCAGGCCTATTCCAGCTACACCTCC